>JAXIVJ010001246.1:65000-146230 GCA_036785665.1 Chirona hameri
CGAGCGGCGTGCAGACATGAAGGAGAGTCATGACACCACAGCGGACATTATGCAGCGATCAAGCGGCGTTAGAAAGCGCGCATGGCAAAGAATGAACAGCAGCGGGGCAGTTGAGGTTGCATAGGAATACGCGGAAGAAAGGCGCCTTTGATTCAAATCACGACGGGTACACAGAAGTCGTGAGGTATTTTGACAGTTCGTGCACTATAATGTAAAATATTCCTTCATAATATACACTAGAAACCATATATACCGGTTAAGGTCGTGACGAGGAAGCAACAAATCAAGGGCAACTACACGTATAGTCAGCCAAGGCGCTTTCTACTCTGAGCTTCACTGGCATTCCGACATTGATCATATTTACAGCAACAAAGCAAAGCAACACAGCTGAGACAACGGCGAGGAAGATACGTCCTGAGACAGCTGATGAGATGAGGACTGATGTCTGGATAGGAGACATAATACGCAGGAGACAGGAGACAGCAGGGCAGATAGAAGACACGTCAGCCAGGAGGCGGCATGGGAGGGAGAGAGAGAGAGGAGTGGAATGCGGACCGTCTGTCCACTTTCTCCCGGCCGAACGCGCCGTATGACGTATCTGTGTCGAATCAGCGACGTACACACGACACGCGTGGCCGCTCTCCGGGTAAACGACGGCACCTCACGGGCGCCCGCGGGACAGGAGTCGGCCCCTCTTCCAACCCTGCCCCTCCCACGCGAGTCCGCCCCGTGCCGACACCGGGCACAGGACGGCCACAGGTCAGAGCAGCCTCGCTCTCCAGGCGGACGGCGGATGCCATGGCCTGAGAGACAGGAGCGGTCCCTCTCCCGCCGACACGTCCGGACACGATGTGACCCTAGTGTAGAGCTGTCCCCTCGTCCGAACCGGAACCATGCCCCATGTCAACGGGAACCATGACGCAACCCTATACCGGAGACACCAAACCTACAGCCACCGCAGGTACACCCATGCATCAACTGCAGCATCAACTGCACCTACAGCCACCGCAGGTACACCCATGCATCAACTGCAGGTGTGTTCACCACACATGCGTCACAGGTGAGCTGGGAATTTCGACGCTGCCAGAACCGGCCTCTGATCCGACCGGGCGCCTCGCGGCCACCTGAGAGACGTTCAGCCCACTGGCCACTGGACAGCCTGTCATAGCCAAAGATACAGCCCGACGCCGAGACGCCGTGCCAGGTGGGGGTGTATGTACCATACATCTTCCTGTTCTGCCAGGTGGGGGTGTACGCACCATGCATCTTCCTGTTCTGCTAGGTGGGGGTGTATGTACCATACATCTTCCTGTTCTGCCAGGTGGGGGTGTACGCACCATACATCTTCCTGTTCTGATAGGTGGGGGTGTATGTACCATACATCTTCCTGTTCTGCCAGGTGGGGGTGTACGCACCATACATCTTCCTGTTCTGCTAGGTGGGGGTGTATGTACCATACATCTTCCTGTTCTGCTAGGTGGGGGTGTACGCACCATACATCTTCCTGTTCTGCTAGGTGGGGGTGTATGTACCATACATCTTCCTGTTCTGCCAGGTGGGGGTGTATGTACCATACATCTTCCTGTTCTGCCAGGTGGGGGTGTATGTACCATACATCTTCCTGTTCTGCTAGGTGGGGGTGTATGTACCATACATCTTCCTGTTCTGCCAGGTGGGGGTGTATGTACCATACATCTTCCTGTTCTGCCAGGTGGGGGTGTATGTACCATACATCTTCCTGTTCTGCTAGGTGGGGGTGTACGCACCATACATCTTCCTGTTCTGCTAGGTGGGGGTGTATGTACCATACATCTTCCTGTTCTGCTAGGTGGGGGTGTATGTACCATACATCTTCCTGTTCTGCCAGGTGGGGGTGTACGCACCATACATCTTCCTGTTCTGCTAGGTGGGGGTGTATGTACCATACATCTTCCTGTTCTGCTAGGTGGGGGTGTACGCACCATACATCTTCCTGTTCTGCTAGGTGGGGGTGTATGTACCATACATCTTCCTGTTCTGCCAGGTGGGGGTGTATGTACCATACATCTTCCTGTTCTGCTAGGTGGGGGTGTATGTACCATACATCTTCCTGTTCTGCCAGGTGGGGGTGTATGTACCATACATCTTCCTGTTCTGCTAGGTGGGGGTGTATGTACCATACATCTTCCTGTACTGCCAGGTGGGGGTGTATGCACCATGCATGTGTGTCATCATGACGGCATCAGGCGACCCGTTAGCGGCGGTCAGCCCGACACCGCTGGCGGGTCACCCGGCTCGGATAGCCTGGATAACCCGTTCACCCCATCCCGGCCCGGCCCGGCCAGGTCAGCAGACTGCAGTGGCGCCGTGCCGCCCGCGGCAGTCAGACCGCTACAGCGACGTGACGCGATGTTACGTGACGCGCGACGTGACACCCACCGCCCAGCCGCCGCAGCACCCGCTCCTCGTCACCATTCAATGGTCACGACGCCAGTTAGGGCGCCAGCCGACCCGTGACCGCGCGAAATCCGTGACCCGTGACCACACGAGATCCGTGACCCGTGACCACGCGAGAGCGAGTAAATGCAAATACTTATCTTACATGTTTAACAGACTATATTATGAATACTCAATTTACGCAACAAAACGTTACACACATGCCTTCTGCATCGAAAGCTGCAGCACACCAGGACGCAACAAAACGTTACACACATGCCTTTTGCATCGAAAGCTGCAGCACACCAGGCGCGAGAGTTGGGCGAGTTGGGCGAGTTGGGCGAGTTGGGCGAGTTGGGCGAGTTGGGCGAGTTGGGCGAGTTGGGCGAGTTGGGCGACCAATTTGGATATACAATACCTTGGGTATTGCTTTTCGCAATATAGTCCATGATTTTCGGAGTAACATGTTGCGCTTCAATGTGATGACGTAGTTTCGGAACATGTACAGATAAGCATGCAAGTGCTTTCGAAGTATCGACTGACGCATTTCATTTTTGTCTTCTGCCAAACGAACTAGACCGGTTGACCGGCGACCGCTCCACATTGCACGAGGCGAGCTATCAGCTGGTTGATCGGTCGGTCGCTGGTGAGAGGTTGGCAGAATATCAATCAGCCAGACACCCCTCACGGGACCGAGCGGGGCTGCTGACCCGGCAGGCGACCCATGCATAGTCAGAAGAGGCGGCCGACAGGTGACCCGGGAGGTGGAGGGGCCCGCCCGGTCCGTCTGGCCCGCCCACCGCCGATAGGCCCGCGCTAACGATCTCACACAGCGGGGCACAGCGATCGGTAAGGGGGAGCGATCCAGAACAAAAACTGTCTGGTCTGGTCAGGCGGAGTGGAGAGAGAGAGAGGGGGGGGGGAGACTGTCTGAGGACTGGTCTGGTCTGGTCTGGTCTGGTCTGGTCTGGTGTGGTCTGGTGTGGTCTGGTGTGGTCTGGTGTGGTCTGGTCTGGTGTGGTCTGGTGTGGTCTGGTGTGGTCTGGCGTCGTCTGGTCTGGTGTGGTCCGGTGTTGTGGTCTGGTGTGGTCCGGTGTTGTGTTTTGGTGTGGTCCGGTGTTGTGGTCTGGTGTAGTCCGGTCAGGTCTCCTCTGGCCTGATATGGTCTGAGATGAGGCCTGATCAGACAGGAGCGTGAGCTGGGTGGATAATCGGAACAAACGCCACTGACTAACTAGGAATTGACTGACACCGGAGGTCACGGACAGGGTTGATACCATCCTTCATCAACACTGTCCCTGCCCGGTCAGCCACAGCTCCCTAACGACACCGCCGCCGGGCTGACTCAATCCGCAGCCAAGGCAGGGGCCGGCCGTACACAACAGAGAGCGGTGCGGCCCGTCACACAATGACTTCATCCCATCTCATCCCATCGGAGCGACCGACGCTAAACGATTACAAACAAGCACTAAGCGGGGCGCCCACCAGACACAGCGAGGGGTGAAGTCCACCAGACACAACGAGGCGTGAGTGAGGCAGACCGGGTCGGAGATAATCGGGTGACCATTGTACGGGCGAGCAATGCAATTGCACTAGTCTGGTGGGCCACCATATAGGCGGGCGTCGTCTGGTCTGGTGGACCTGTTGTGCGGTGCCTGTTGTGTGGGCCCTCAAGAGGCATACAGGCTACAGCTTTTGTTGCTCAGCAGCAAATGGAGGCGCATGTTGACTGATATGTATTGTCGACCAGCAGTGGTATCAACCAGTGTATGCTGTATTGCATGACCGTGTGACCGTGTGGCTATGTGCCTGATATGTGCCCGAAATAAATGACATTATTATTATTATAGTAAGGAACTGCTGGTATGTGCCCCTACATGTTGTCGAGGACCAGTCCTGGCACAGCCAACTCTGTCAGTACCGGAGCGATAGCCGGTACCGAATGTCGACCACATGCGCCGCTAGTTCATCGGAATGAGAAGGAGGAGGTGAAAAGAAACGGGAAATGCCTGAAAAGAAACGGGAAATGCCGCTCAGGTACCCAGGCACCGCCACTGGGCCGCGGCCAGGACGTGCACTGTGCGGTGTGCAGTATGCCTCAGACGAAATATGAAGGTCAGCCAAAGTCGACTCACAATAGTGTATGCATTCCACGGACTGTGAAAGCCAGCCAACATCCACCCACAATCACCCAAGAAACTGGCGTGGGCGTTGAACTTCGTAGTTCGAATCGATCCAAACGGTAAAACGGCAAAACGATGGTGTTGTAAATTACCTCGAAATAGCCTATGCCTGCTCACGTCCTCCCTCCGCAGTTGAATCTCTGCCCGGTCCGGGAACACGACACCCCGGGAGCTCTCTGCTCCCTCCCGTGACCTTGGTCTGACATCACCGAACACGGGCGCCTATGCCTTTGACCTCCCGCGACCCGGGTGAACACTGGCAGCAGCCATATACGAGCGGCACCCGGCTGTAGCCGTCAACGGCGCTGTCTCATCCATTATTGTCAAACAGCGGCCAGGACAGAGGTGCGGTCTGCTGCCACCCATGTGCCCGTCTCGCCCCAGCGCCGCCGCCGCCGCCGCCGCCGCCGCCGCCGCCGCCGCCGCCGCCGCCGCCGCTGTCCACCACGGGAGCCCCGCCGGCTGTAAATCTTGACTGCATGGCGCGGCCGATTCGAAGCGGCAGGCCGTATGGTAATACCGCCGCCACACATGGGAGAGGGAGGAATGGTAATACCGCCGCCACACATGGGAGAGGGAGGCATGGATAACCGCCGCCACACATGGGAGAGGGAGGAATGGTAATACCGCCGCCACACATGGGAGAGGGAGGAATGGATAACCGCCGCCACACATGGGAGAGGGAGGAATGGTAATACCGCCGCCACACATGGGAGAGGGAGGAATGGATCACCGCCGCCACACATGGGAGAGGGAGGAATGGATAACCGCCGCCACACATGGGAGAGGGAGGAATGGTAATACCGCCGCCACACATGATAGAGGGAGGAATGGATAACCGCCGCCACACATGGGATAGGGAGGAATGGATAACCGCCGCCACACATGGGAGAGGGAGGAATGGTAATACCGCCGCCACACATGGGAGAGGGAGGAATGGATAACCGCCGCCACACATGGGAGAGGGAGGAATGGATATCCGCCGCCACACATGGGAGAGGGAGGAATGGATAACCGCCGCCACACATGGGAGAGGGAGGAATGGATAACCGCCGCCACACATGGGAGAGGGAGGAATGGATAACCGCCGCCATACATGGGAGAGGGAGGAATGGTAATACCGCCGCCACACATGGGAGAGGGAGGAATGGATAACCGCCGCCACACATGGGAGAGGGAGGAATGGTAATACCGCCGCCACACATGGGAGAGGGAGGAATGGATATCCGCCGCCACACATGGGAGAGGGAGGAATGGTAATACCGCCGCCACACATGGGAGAGGGAGGAATGGATAACCGCCGCCATACATGGGAGAGGGAGGAATGGATAACCGCCGCCACACATGGGAGAGGGAGGAATGGATAACCGCCGCCACACATGGGAGAGGGAGGTATGGTAATACCGCCGCCACACATGGGAGAGGGAGGAATGGTAATACCGCCGCCACACATGGGAGAGGGAGGTATGTTAATACCGCCGCCACACATGGGAGAGGGAGGAATGGATAACCGCCGCCACACATGGGAGAGGGAGGAATGGTAATACCGCCGCCACACATGGGAGAGGGAGGAATGGATAACCGCCGCCACACATGGGAGAGGGAGGTATGGTAATACCGCCGCCACACATGGGAGAGGGAGGAATGGATAACCGCCGCCACACATGGGAGAGTGAGGAATGGATAACCGCCGCCACACATGGGAGAGGGAGGAATGGATAACCGCCGCCACACATGGGAGAGGGAGGAATGGATAACCGCCGCCACACATGGGAGAGGGAGGAATGGATAACCGCCGCCACACATGGGAGAGGGAGGAATGGATAACCGCCGCCACACATGGGAGAGGGAGGAATGGATAACCGCCGCCACACATGGGAGAGGGAGGAATGGATAACCGCCGCCATACATGGGAGAGGGAGGAATGGATAACCGCCGCCACACATGGGAGAGGGAGGAATGGATGAAGACAGTGATAGTGTCCGACAGGGACAATGGCTCTTTTCTGCAGCATATAAACCAGGGCCAACCGGCCAGACCTTAGTGCTGATGCCCCAAATGTGGGTTTGATGGCGGCAACGTGACCAGTGAGCACAGATCGTCTCAGCCGGCGGGGCGGCCGCTGCTGACCGGTCAAACGTGACCGTCCGCCCGACCAGAGCCCTGTGAGCACGGATCGTCACAGCCGGCGGGGCGGCCGCTGCTGACCGGTCAAACGTGACCGTCCACCCGACCAGAGCCCTGGGTACCATCGCACGCCATGTGCGGGAACTGACGCTGCCCAGAAAGCTCTGCGGTCGACCCGCATCCGGGTACCACTCAGCTAACGGCGGGCATCCTCTTCCGCACCGGCAGCGGGTAGCAGAGGATGGTGATAAAGGAGCGAAGGGAGTGGTTAGAGGAGATGCCACCACACCTAACAGCGCTGGGTCGGCGTCACACCGCACCGCAGCACACAACACAACACTCACCGCCATCCGGTCCACCTCGTCCTCATCGTCCCGCTTGGTACCTGCGGCAGAGAGGACTGGGTCACGCACGGGAGACGCAAGACGGCGCCACAGATACAACACGCCGAGGTTGGGACATGATGTGGCAATGTCGTCAGCTGGTTGTTGACTTGTTTGTTATTGGGGGTTTACGGCGGCGCCATTGCTACGGTGATATGCCGTCCGGGGAGTAACCATGGTCCATGGTAAAGTGACGGCCAGACACGCCTTGTACAGGGGAAATATCATCAAGATATGGCAGCGATATCATCCAGAATGGCAACAAGTCCTAGCCATGAAGCATTGCAGACTTAGGTCGTGAAAAGCTTCATCGAAAACCCACGCAATTGAAATAGAAAACCCACGCAATTGAACCAACACGTACTTCACTTTGTACACCAAATAACGCAACAGGTAGTAAATATCCTATTGACCACGCATACACGACCGCCAGCTTTCTATCCGGAGCACGGCCTTGACTAGGCCGCGGCGCGGCTCGGTCCACCATGAGAAGGCAGGGTGTGGCCGGCCGGCCCGATGGCACCCCACCCCACCCCACCCCACCCCACCCCACCCCACCCCACACCTATCTGTGTCGGCACCCGTCGTGTAATTATACTGCTGACAGGGGCCACGTGACGGGCCGGTACACCACCACCCCACCCCACCCCACCCCGCGCTACATCCCGACACAGGCCAGATATAGAGGAGAGAGGACAGAGCCGCACGCGCCGACCGGGCCAGTCGAGAGCGCGCCGGCCGGGGTGGTCGAGACAGCTCGGTGACCTCTCACACCGACCGGACCGGTCCAGCTCTAGACCTCTTACGTCGCCAGGACGGGTAGTCTGAGGGGCAGCCGTGGCCAGAATCCACATATAACCATGACTGGCCTCCAGATCCGTACTAATCATAATTACCCGTTTTCAGAGGGCCGAATTACAGACTGTGTGCAATGAGAATAAATAGTCTGCACTCTCTGCCAGACGGATGTGTAGTTGTGGAGCCGGAAGACCATTATGCAGATTAGTCAGAGATCGCGAGATGCAGGATCTGTGCGGCGCGAGGAGTGGACCCGGTAAATCTCTTAGCGAAGGCCAGACGGGCAATCGGTCCATAACATGATACTAAATGCCAAGTGGACGAGGTATTCGATCATGGCTACAGCTCGAGGCATCTTTGCGCGGCCCGCGCCCTGCGCCCGTCTCCGTCTCCATCGGACGGACAGTTCCTGCGCCGTCCCGTCACGCGTTCACCACACCACACTGGACCACACGTTCACCACCGTCAGTGGACGAGCAGTGACGTACACAGCCCGTCGGCACCACAGGGTGGCAGCCGTACCATACCCAGGAGGCCGGCGCGGGGTCAGGTGGCAAGATCACCCGAGTCGGCTCCTCGGCCGTCGGTCGGTCACGAGAGGTCGTATTTACGGAGCGTCTGATGAAACCCTGGCCGGTCCCTCCGGCATGCGGGCACGGGTCACCGGGAGGGGCAGATGGCTCCCCACCAGCGGGGGAGGGGGGAGGAGGTGCCGCAAGCGCCCGCTCGAGGTTATTTATATGCCAAATGCTATGCAATTAATAGTTAATTGTGAAAAGTTGCGTGTCCCATATGTCTCATGTGTTACTTCGTGATTGGTGTGGCGTGAAAGTAGATAGAATTTAGTGACTGCGGTGAGTTCAAACATATGCATTGTGCAATGTGCATGGATTCCTGAATCAGGATCTCCACATCAAATGACTGATATAATTGATACAGCAGATCTCACGACAAAGTGTAACTGTATATCCTGGTTCCAAGCGGCTCTCCAGATGACATTGAAAAGAAAATCACGCTTTCCACTGGATCCCGTGCTAAACGCTCACAATTTAATTCAGTTTCTTTCGTCCAAAGAGTCTTAGAGCTGACAGTTTCTTACTTGAATTTATGACATGGACGATTATTAATATATTTATTTAGAAATGAAATAACAGATTATTATTATTCAAATAATATAATACAATTTATTGGAATAAATATGTAATAATACAATATAGAAAATCGCTCAACATATTTCAAATAATGGCTTTAGCCTTTCGAGTTGTAAATTTATAGGACCCATGTTGGATATCCGATGCGCTGTCTCGACAGATAACTGGTAAGGTAACCGAGCCTGGGATACTGTAGATCACTATACAACGGAATGCTTGGGAGATCAGATTCCAATTGTTTCTTAGTAAAACAAAAAAAAGTCCCGTCAGATTTGTCCGAACAATGCCAGCGACATTGGGCCGCAGTGCCTCTCATGGAGCACCTCAATCATTCAAATTGTCACAGATGTTGTGAAGAAACCCTACCATTCGCATTGCTGCTGCTTTGCCGAAGTTGTGACAGCTCTTACATCATCACTAATAGCGTGGGCACCTGACTTTTTCGCCTGTTCGAAAGTCGTGTCTCCCGTCCCGCCCCGTGCATAAACAGGCGGCGGGCCGCCGTATACTATCCGTAACGAAATATAGAGCGGCCGAGCAGTTCTGTCGCGTATTAACCATGGTGAAACCGACAGTTCTGTCGCGTATTAACCATGGTGAAACCGACAGTTCTGTCGCGTATTAACCATGGTGAAACCGACAGTTCTGTCGCGTATTAACCATGGTGAAACCGACAGTTCTGTCGCGTATTAACCATGGTGAAACCGACAGTTCTGTCGCGTATTAACCATGGTGAAACCGACAGTTCTGTCGCGTATTAACCATGGTGAAACCGACAGTTCTGTCGCGTATTAACCATGGTGAAACCGACAGTTCTGTCGCGTATTAACCATGGTGAAACCGACAGTTCTGTCGCGTATTAACCATGGTGAAACCGACAGTTCTGTCGCGTATTAACCATGGTGAAACCGACAGTTCTGTCGCGTATTAACCATGGTGAAACCGACAGTTCTGTCGCGTATTAACCATGGTGAAACCGACAGTTCTGTCGCGTATTAACCATGGTGAAACCGACAGTTCTGTCGCGTATTAACCATGGTGAAACCGACGAGACTCCGCTCCAGTACTTTTCTACTCCATTGCAGGGTACACGGCTGACTGCGGTCAATACCATATCCAGAGATCACCGTATATCAATGCCAGGACTAAACATTCCACTCCAGCAGGACAGCCCATGTCGTAAGGTCAACCCTCCTGATCCGTGCCACCCCGTACATCAATCCACCGTGCCACCCCGTACATCAATCCACCGTGCCACCCCGTACATCAATCCACCGTGCCACTCCGTACATCAATCCACCATGCCACCCCGCACATCAATCCACCGTGCCACCCCATACATCAATCCACCGTGCCACCCCGTACATCAATCCACCGTGCCACCCCGTACATCAATCCACCGTGCCACCCCGTACATCAATCCACCGTACCACCCCGTACATCAATCCACCGTGCCACCCCGTACATCAATCCCCCGTGCCACCCCGTACATCAATCCACCGTGCCACCCCGTACATCAATCCACCGTACCACCCCGTACATCAATCCACCGTGCCACCCCGTACATCAATCCACCATGCCACCCCGTACATCAATCCACCGTGCCACCGCTACCGTGTGGTCCCTGCATGTTCTATAACAAAGGCTCCGGGAACCGCGAACAGCACGCCACTGCGTGCTCGTCCATAACATCTTCCAACATGAGCACGTGCGCATGCATGGCCACACCAGTAATTCAAGCTAGTCCGTGTACTGTACTGACGTCACGTTTGCTGGGTTTACGTAGAGTTCTGGGTAAAAGCCAGTGTTCTGGTCGAACACGGAAGCACAATGCCATTGAAATAGCGTAGTACAAGTGATACAACGGATAACAACAGGGGACGCAATGCATCCCAGAATTAAGCATTATATTCATAGTAACGCTACGTCACATGTTCCTGGATACAATGACGTCAGATTCAGTCCAATGGCCGAGCCGTTCACTACATTTTCAAACGATCGTACGCCCAAGTTGGCAATACTGATCGCTGCATATATTCCCGATTTGACAGTCCAGCACCGGATGCTGCGCGCATTTTTCACGACCTCTGCCCGTCCGCATCATGTTGAACGCCATGTCGGTACCAATCACAGCACACATAAACACAATCCGCCGCCAAGTCGACGGCCATCCCCGTCACCGGTGCTCGATCTAAATCTGAGCCAATCACAACGTGGGAACGGTCGTCCGACTGACATCTCATTTCCGACGAATTGCTGCCGGTTCCCCGTGTCATTCCCATGTGGTGATGCTGTGCCGGGGCCGAGGGCAAGCGGAACTGATGGCCACGGTAGTCGTACGCACACCCCACCGCACAGCACCGCACAGTACAGCACATTACAGGACCGGCGCAGTATGTATTACAGTAGCAGTGCCTATCGAGGCCGGTCGCCGACCAGCGTAAACGCTGCTCAGTGGTCATGCCAACATGCCATGACCAACTGCGGCACGCTACACGCATCAACGCTGGCTTCTGTGTGTTCTGTTTAGACTTGTCCCGCCAGGAAGTGCGCCAATGGGGCACCACAATAAATTTACCGCCGCTAGAGGCGCTGATGATCAACTGCTACCAAGCGGACCGGCGTCTGTGCGTCAGAGTATAGGGCGCATTGTTTACGGCGGAGTTTTAAAGGGGTTAGAGTGGTACAGATGTGTTCAAACTTATGCGAAATGTTGGTGTCTATGAGTGAATTCGAAACCTGAAAGCATTTCTAGCTGAGGTAAATTGTTTGACCTCGGGAGGTCAAAGAGTGCCCGCGAGGTCAAATATTGGGTACCGCATAACTTTTTACATAAAGTACTTACCGAAGTCGTTTCAACGGCTAAATATTCCCACCAGCATATAGACGGTGCAGAAAGCGTGATCTGACCGCCCCTGGTCACTGGTTGACCTCAGGTCACAACATAAGTTACCATTATGGCCTATGGAAAAATGACGGGGTACCGCATATTTCCCCCCCCCCCAAAAAAAAATCACTTAGAGAACCCATTCCGCCACCATCGCCTTCCATTTAACCCAACGGAGGTGTACAACGCAAGACTTGACCCCTCCAGATCACCGTTTGACCTCAGGTCACCTGGAAAGGCGTTAATATCCATTTAACGAGCCGTCCAAATACGTATTCGTTTTTTACCGGCCGATTGTGTTCAAACTTATACAAATGTTGGTGTCTGAGTGTATTCGAACCCTGAACGCAATTATCGCTGAGGTCAATCGTTTGACCTCGGGAGGTCATATAGTGTCCGCGAGGTCAAATATCGGGTACCGCATAACTTTTTCCCTAAAGTACTTATCGAAGTCGTTTCAACGGCTAAATATTCACACTAGCCACAGACGGTTCACAACGAGTGATCTGACCGCCCCTGGTCACCGGTTGACCTAAGGTCACAACATAAGTTACCATTATGGCCTATGGGAGAATGACGGTGTACCGCAAAATGTTTTTTTTTCTTTCTCAAAAATCACTTACAGAAACCATGCTACCACCATCGCCTTCCCTGTAACCCACCGAAGGTAAGTTTGAACACAATCGGTCGGTAAACAACGAATATGTATTTGGACGGCTCGTTAAATGGATATTAACGCATTTTCAGGTGACCTGAGGTCAAACGGTGACCTGGAGGGGTCAAGTCTTGCATTGTGCACCATCTATAGGCTGGTGGTAATATTTGGCCGTTGACACGACTTCGGTAAGTACTTAAAGGAAAAAGTTATGCGGTACCCAATATTTTACATCGCAGGCACCCTTTGACCTCCTGAGGTCAAACGATTGACCTCCGCGAGACATGCCTTCAGGTTTCAAATACACTCGAATACACTTCGAATACACACCAACATTTTGTATAAGTTTGAACACATCTGTACCATCCTAACCCCGTCAAAACTCCGCCGTAAACAATGCGCCCTACACTCTGGACGCACAGCCGCCGGTCCGCTTGGTAGCAGTTGATCATCAGCGCCATCTACAATAGCTTCAATTGTGGTGCCCCATTGCCTACCCGAAGTGGAGATATGCGCACGGTGTCTGAGTTTACTCAGTCGTTCTGACCATGACAGCAGGTAAGTTCAAGCCAGTCAGCCAAGTCTTGGTTGTAAGTTCAAGACCAAACGTACCGAAACCATGTCTCGGAAGAAATACTTCATCCTGATATACCATAAGATTTGCTCTATGAAATTACACGAGAAGAAAACAAACAGTACAAGTTGCAAGTATGTGGGTCATACCAGCAGCATCGGCGCCAACAACTGTACCACATCAGCACCATTAACCTGCTTTGTATTGAACTGATGATACAGCTCTGTCGAATGCGGCCCCCATTATGTGGTGCGGCCCGCCCCGCCCGCAAAGGTTATCCACACCCACGTACAAAACCACTGCCGGTTTCGCTCTACTCAAAACGTGTCGGGCATGATCAAATCGCAAGAAGAAAAAAAAACATCAACACCTCCAAACACTGAGTCTCACATTAGCTAAAATCCAAATCGTAAAAAGCAACACCTCCAGCGATTGAGTTCCCCAGTAGCTAATACAGCCGACTGTGTCAGAAACAGGGCCGCACATCGCACTTTGGTTTATTGCGCGACATATCGTCACCTCCGCATCCTTCTACACTACATACAGCAGCAGCATACAGTGTGTTAACCAGTGCGTGACGGCCGCGACCCGGGGCTGTGACACGTCCGTCGGCCTCCGCAGTACGTGCGATACTGTCCATTGACGCCAAATGACCGGGTCTGTGTACCGCGGTCCGCCTGAATAGCTCAATATCAGCTAGCACGTGCCGCCGCGCGTCTGTGGCCGCGGGGTGCGGTGTATCCGCCTTTCCACACCGGGCGGTGGGTAAACCTCCGCCAGCCTGACGCCGCAGAGGTCCAGCGGCGTACGAGCACGATGAGGAGCGGCACGGTATGGCGTTCCAGCTGACCGCGACCCAGCTCAAGAAGAGCTGCTTCCCAGCTCGAGAAGAGCTGCACAAGCTCCGAGTCGTGTCCCAGCATCGGTAACGCTGAGGACCGGCCGTGCGGGATTCAAAGGCGCGTGAGCGCCGCGTTGCCCCGTGCTCTATGCAGCTGTTGTTTCATAACGGAGACATGGATCAAACGCGAAGGCTGTGCGTGTGAAGGCCGTCAAACAGTAACAGACAGACACAGCGCGAGTGTCAGTCCCAGTCTGATTGAGATGGCCGGCATCTCGGTGCAGCGCGTGCCGTGCGAGACTGGCTCCGAGGCGAGCTCGTCCGGCCGACTCCCGCACCAGGCTCCACAGTCCCCACACAGAGGACGAATGACCCATCACCGATACCTCAGTCCCTTTCGGCGGCTTTAGCTAGTAGCTCGGCTTCTCGCCCACTCAGGCAGATTGCTTTCCTCGATGACAGATAATGGTATGCAGAGCGGGCAGGTCACAGACGGCTCGTATGCTTCCGACACCCACGCCCAATGAGGTCGCGTTTTTACGTTGCACTGCCGCTGTCCTCTCCAGCGCTGACAGAGAGCCACTTATCATTCAGGGACAGTTCCCAGTTCCCACTCACAACATCATGGAGCGCCTCAGCTGGGCGACACTCTCCAGCTCGGCTCAGCAGAGAACGGTCACGGCAGATGCAGCGATCGTAGGAGATACCCGCATCGCTCTCACGCGCGCAGATAAAGCCACTCCCACGCCGGGGAAAGCGGCGGAGAGCTGGCCGTTGGGTTCAGAGAGCTGAGCGGCTGCGATCATAGACAAGGCCGCTGCCGCAGCGTACAACGGAGAATGGCTACGCCTCTGAGCAATCCCCACCACAAAAACAGCCAAGACTCCGCCGATTACAAACAACGGCGTCGGGCGGTGACGGCGGCGGCGGAGGCGGTACGTCATAAAAACCAGCCGACAACGGGACGTGAACCCCAGCCCGCTGCTGCCGCGCTCGATAAAGACAGCTTGGCCGACAGCTCCGCTAAGTTAAGACATCCAGCCAGATGTCACCTCTGGATGAAGACACCCCTGTCGATGTCACCGCTGAATGGAGACATCCCGCCCCGTGTCACTGCCCCGCCGCGTCTCCAGGACCCATCACACCTGCCACTACACAGTACACCCACAGTCTCCCTGGTTCGGGACAAACATCCAAGCAGCCGCCCGCCGTGCGGCAGTGAGGCGGCACGACAGAGAGCCGGGGGGCACCGAGAGCGACGGAGAGTCGGAGAGAGACAGACCAACGGAGAGAGGCGGAGGCGTCCGGCCGTGACCTGTGACCGGACGGAGAGAGAGAGAGAGGGAGAGGGAGAGGGAGAGGGAGAGGGAGAGGGAGAGGGAGAGGGAGAGGGAGAGGGAGAGGGAGAGGGAGAGGGAGAGGGAGAGGGAGAGGGAGAGGGAGAGGGAGAGGGAGAGGGAGAGGGAGAGGGAGAGGGAGAGGGAGAGGGAGGATCGGTGCCGACGGGACAATGCCCGCTGTGCCGCCGACCGGCAGGTGATCGCCAGCCGGCTCCTGATAGCTATATGTTGGACGGCCCAGCCGGCCCGGTGTCACAGCCCGGGGTCAGCCGTGAAGAATATCACAGCCACTGTCGCAGCGTCGCATGCAAGCGTGACAATGGCGCAATCACAGGTTATTATAGTCGCAGAGGCCTGGGTTTTCCGCTGCCGCTGCTGGTCCGGGTCGCAACATGTTCACAGAGGTTATCCGTCCCAACACAGACGCACTAAAGACTCCAGTCATGCGCGGTGAATAGAAATATATCACTGTCGCGAGCAACGACCTGCATGACAATGTCCCAAGGATGATTGTCGTACAATTGAAATGTCGCACATCTGGTCAACGAAGCGTGGTTGGGTTACTGAGTTGGTGGAGAGCGCCACGAAGTATGGGAAACCCCGCATCTGTCCCGACCCCGTCCCAATGTCGGGTAACAGCCACGAGACATCGGAACTGTCACAGAAACACCTGTCCGTATATCCCGATCTTGCTCCCAATCTGTCATTTGCATCTGCTCGCACAGCTGCCGACGCGGGCTGTTCTCTGGCGGAGACATTGCATCGTTCCGCTTGGCTTGCTGACTTCAGGCGCTGCGCCCGCTCGTGCCCCCGTTTCTGCACGGCTGGGCGCAGTCTGATCACAGACCTCCGCCGTAGTTCGGGAGGGGAGCAGTTTGATCACAGGCCCAGTTTGGAGGGGAGGGGGAAAGTCTAATCTCGTGCCGTCGACCTTCACACACCGTCTGCGTCCTTTGTTGTGCCGCCGGGGTTCGGTGGGGCACCAACCTCGTCCCCTGGGGCTGCGGCAGGGGTCGGCACCGGGCTCGGCGGGGCCGCACCGGCGCCGGCTCCCACATACATTACCCGGCGAGACAGGGGTGCGGGGAGACAGGGGAGCGGGGAGCCACCCCTGCTGCCGACTACCATCCCCGGGGAATTGCGAGGTACTGAACGGTAATCCCGCTGACGAGGCTGTGATACAGGCCAGAGGGCCGCAGTGCTGACAGATACAGAGGCCTGCCATCGAACCAGTGTCAACAGGAAATGTCACCCCTGCACCACAGGCACACACTGTGACGTCATCCGTCTCCACGTATGACGTCACCCCGTCTTAACGTATGCAGTACGCTGGAAAGTGAGCTTCGCCCACATGGGTAAACACGACCAGCAAGCAGACGCCTACAGTACAGGCCGCGCCAAGTAGCTACACGCTCCCCATATCGTTAGAGTCTGTATGTGACTCCGGCGGGGGCGGGGGCGGCATGGCTAGCGTGTCCGCCCACCGCCGGCCCCACACATGCCAGCCCGCGCCGGGGGGCTGCCGCGTCCGCCGCCCGTCGCGTCCGTATCACCCCCGCCGCTACGAGCTCGGAATTGATTGACTTGAGCCGTCCGTGAGGAACGCACACCGGTCCCAAGCCAATCACTGGACCCGGGCGGGGGCGGTCGGGCGCGCCGTGCCGGCCGTGGGCGGTGGAGGACGCGTCCACTGACGTCCCGTAGAGCTGTGGCGCGCGCCGCACCCACTGAACACAGCAGCCATCAGTCACTGGTCCGCAGACAGTGCCGATCGATGGTATGGGAGGGCACACCTCGCCCACAACCGGTGTGTCACCCACCGGCGCCGGCAGCCAGGTAACAATACCGGCTCTCTGGCTCGCAGCCGAGGGCCCGAGACTCGTCAGCTTGCTGGGTTCAACGGACTTTGTTTTCTCGGAAAGCTGCAAAGTATTTTCAACCGCAGCGTGTCACAGCGTAAGAACTGGACGAGGTAGGTTATGTTGCCGTTTTGGTAGTTGGTACAGCACAATAGGATTGCCGTTGCAAGTGTCTCGTGGACACATTCCAAGACACACAAATGCACTTGCAACTGCGGCCTCACCGCTTGATAAATTGAGAAGGCTTGCCTGGTACCATTTTTGGATACCTCTCTGCAATTTTCATGAGGTTGGAATAATCAGCCATACTTGGCTTGGGGCTCCCTCTTGAACACACATAGTGTGTCGCATTGCATCACAAGCTCGGCATCTGCGCAGTAGCCAAAGATCGGTGACAACGCCAGACATTACAAGCTTCACATTGATCCCATTCGGTCGCACCGATTACAAGGTCCCATGCCCATAGCTGCTACCCCTGCTACCCCCCAACTGGTTCGCCTCGCATTCTAGCCTGCGTCACCAACGTCATACGGCTAGTCAGCCACGGGTCTACTGACTGACATGGTCACGGACCCATGTCACGGAAGTGCCACGGATGGCACCTCCAACTTGCTCCAACTGCCTCTAACCTCCTCTAAGTTCATCCGGTCGTTCCCATGGCTGCTCCAAGTTGCTCCAAGCTCATCCAAGCTCGCCCGAAACCTCCTCTAAACTCCTCCAACTTGCTCCCGAAATCGAGTTGGGACAACCGGAGGAGATCGGAGGAGTACATTTATGGCGCGGCTGACACATTTGTTAATGTTAACAGATACCCAACCATGGACGCAAACAGCTGATACTTCCTCTAAACGCCTCCGATCGTTCCCGTGGCGGCTCCCACACGGCGGCTCTGGGCTGCTCCTAGTTGCTCTCAACTCCTCCCGGGAGGCGCCACTGGAACAGACCCATAGTTCCGCCGGCGGAGAGGAGCTGTGCTGCATGGTCGCGCCACTGATTCCACGCTGAGGTCAGATCCGCATCGCAGTCCGGGGTCAGGGTAGGTCAGCTCACCAGCGAGAACGAGAGACCAACAGTGCTGTTCAACTTTCAGAATAACGTGGTAAGTTTGACCGAAGGTCCGGGGTCAGGGTAGGCCAGCTCACCAGCGAGAACGAGAGACCAACAGTGCTGTACAACTTTCAGAATAACGTGGTAAGTTTGACCGAAGGTGACGGGTTGACTGCAGCGTCAGATCAGGCCTACCAGACCAGGCCTGGCTAGACCAGGCCTGGCCAGACCAGACAAGCACGCACAATTTGGAATGTAAACTTGCAATAAGCGGACACCCCAAGGAAAGCAACACATATCTGGCAAATAAAGATATGACTGGGAAATAAATCTAAGCGAACCTAACCTAACCAAAACTGACCTAACCTGAACCTTTGCTTGTCACAATATGCTGTTTTGTGGTCTCTGCTTATTGCAAGTCTGCCCCGCAGACTTGCAATAAGCAAGTGATGCTTCAAGCCTGACCGTGTCCAGGTATGTCGGGCACGTAAAACTTTCGTCTCTAAATTCTGCCGGCCAACAGGAATTGTGCGATCGGGTGGTGAGGTCAGGGCCTGCGCAACAAGCTCTGCTTAGCGTGGGTCCTGACCTCGGAAATCCATCCATACAAAACATTCGGACTAAATTTATAAAAAACCTGCTCATTGCAAGTTTAAATGCATGGTATAAAACATCCAAAGCCGAAGAATCGACGGGCAATTCTAGCTTGCTTATAGGGCTTTGGATTCGTTTGGTGTGATTGCTTTGGATCGGTCAGTGATTTGTATCTACCATGGTTTGCATGGAAGCCTCTACTGATCGCAAGTTCACAAAACAATACACGCGGCCAGCACAGGCCAGCACAGGCCAGCACAGGCCAGACCAGGTTAGGTCATCTCACTGGTGTCCGGGTCAGCAGTACTGGTACCCGCTGGTCAGACGAAGCGATTACACAACTCCAGACCGTACCAAATGACCGCATCACGAATACACGCCATGAGCGTTAGACGCATTAGTTGGCTGTCAAGAGCCGCACGCAAACGTGGGACAGGCATGCCCGCTTTCCGACCGAGTGGCGGCGAACAGTCAAACGTGAGACCATGCGGCGGGGATTGAATTCGACATTTCACTCCGTGTTCCGGAGTGGGGAAGGCATTAGGCAACACGTCGCAGATAAACAATGTCGTGGCATGCCAGCACAGACCAGGTAACTATAGGCCAGGCTGTTCCCCCTAAAATTGAGGTGTGATGAAATGAGATCAAACCCGTCATTAGTGTCCTGACGCTCATAACACAGTAAGTTAATCTCCCACAATGTTAGAACAAAACCGGTCAGACCTCATCAGGCCGTTTGACATTTAACATCAGACCGGGCCAGGCCGTCCAACGACTCCTGCCTGGGATTTTGGACGCAGGTTATAACTACTCACGTCTGACTTCACGCGGCTCACACGAACACTCGCGGCTCTTCCTGCCGGGGCCGTGCAGCAGCCGATCGAAGATCAGGATCCACTCCTGACCGTCGTCCCAGAGCGCGCTGGGGCCGCGGTGGAGCATCGCATCTCGGCTGAGACGCCGGCTGGCCGGCTTCGCTGCCACCTCGGTCACCACCGACGTCAGCTCGCCGTCACCGGGCTCGTCCAGCACCACTCCCTCGTCACCGTTCTTGGCGTCATCGGCCTGGTAGGCGGGCATGGCGCCGTCGGATGACGCCGCGTCACCACTACCACCCGAGCGCCGCGCCGTCCGTCGGCAGACTGAGCGCGGCGGCGGCGGCGGCGGCGGCGGCGGCGGCGGGCGCGAGAGGGAGAGTGAGGGGCGCACGGGCACAGGCCCGCGCCGGACCCGCCGCTCGACGGCTCCGATCGGTCTGCCCCGTCGGTTCCCCGATTGACAAATTGGTGAACTGATGTATCGGCACTCGAGGCTGGAATGTGTGAGGGTCGGCACTCGGCGTGGCGAAGGCGGACGTCCAGTGCCAGCAGTTGTGGCAGTGGAAGCAGTTGTGCCAGCCACTGACCGACGACCGATGGTAACTGGCTTCACAACTCGACGCGTCATCAAAGGCGTCTCCTCCAAATGGAATATTATTCATTAAGAAGATCCTCAACACTTTCCCTCTTTTAGTAAAATCAGGGGAAGATACTCGTAAATAAACAAAATAATCACGCGTGTTACGGGTTTTTGGCATCCCCAACAGCTAGAAAGGTATCCCCGGCATCCGAAGCTGTTCTCCCTCCGTATAGTACCAGCATCGCCAGCATCTCACATACCGGCCTCGTTAGCTGTAGCTGCTCAGCGTCGGAGCCGCCATGTCTCGCACGACGTAAACAAACTGCGCGCCACTCCCACGCACGCCTCAGAGGCGGGGGCAACGCACGCAGGTCGTAACAGCGCCCGTACACCACGCGTCGACCGACCCCCGTCCGACTCGGGCCGGCGCGTATGCTCCGCACCCCGCCACCGCTACCGCTGCCTCTACCGGAGGCAGCCGTGATTAACCATCGTGTCGCGGGCTCAGCGTCCCGGGTGGAGTCGTCATGATCCGCCGTTACGCTCCGCCGTAGGCACCGGTCGTCAAACAAGGAGAGGCGTCATCCAGCGGGAGATGCACTGACGATTCAGCCCCGTGCCTGCTCCGCACCCACCGCTGCCAGCATCCACCACGCTAAGCCACCATGTCGTGAGCTCAGCGTACCGGCCAACCTGGGTGGAGTCATGAT
Source organism: Chirona hameri (assembly GCA_036785665.1). NCBI lineage: Eukaryota > Metazoa > Arthropoda > Thecostraca > Balanomorpha > Balanidae > Chirona > Chirona hameri. The sequence goes on from JAXIVJ010001246.1 coordinate 85,963, forward strand.
GCCCACCACGCTAAGCCACCATGTCGTGAGCCCAGCGTACCGGCCAACCTGGGTGGGGTCATGATGCCCACTATGCTAAGCCACCATGTCGTGAGTCCAGCGTACCGGCCAACCTGGGTGGAGTCATGATGCCCACTACGCTAAGCCACCATGTCGTGAGTCCAGCGTACCGGCCAACCTGGGTGGAGTCATGATGTCCACTATGCTAAGCCACCATGTCGTGAGCTCAGCGTACCGGCCAACCTGGGTGGGGTCATGATGCCCACCACGCTAAGCCACCATGTCGTGAGTCCAGCGTACCGGCCAACCTGGGTGGGGTCATGATGCCCACTATGCTAAGCCACCATGTCGTGAGCTCAGCGTACCGGCCAACCTGGGTGGGGTCATGATGCCCACTATGCTAAGCCACCATGTCGTGAGCTCAGCGTACCGGCCAACCTGGGTGGAGTCATGATGTCCACTATGCTAAGCCACCATGTCGTGAGCCCAGCGTACCGGCCAACCTGGGTGGGGTCATGATGCCCACTATGCTAAGCCACCATGTCGTGAGCTCAGCGTACCGGCCAACCTGGGTGGAGTCATGATGTCCACCACGCTAAGCCACCATGTCGTGAGCTCAGCGTACCGGCCAACCTGGGTGGAGTCATGATGCCCACCGCCGGCAGCGACCGTCATCTTGTGTGAGATGAGATTTTAGGTCGTTTTAGCGCATTGATGCTATATAATAACGCCCGCTGCCATCATCCACGGCAGGAGAAGCGCCGACGATCCAGCCCCGCGGCCAGGCCGGGACAGCTCGCTCGGTCCGCCCCACGACACCTCACGCGACACCCGATGTTTACTGCCGCGACTGGTATTTTTACACGCGTCCGACACGACGGCCCGCCGCGCGCGACGCGCCCATACCCCGGAATACCGCCGTGCGGAAGGGGAACCGGAGCCCCGGAGTAGTCTAACGGAGACGTGCCGGTTCAGCGACAAACAGTGGCTGGCATCCCGTCGACGGCGCCAACTAGACGTGCGTGGAATGCCACAATTAGGAGAGGAATAGGAGAGCGAACCTAGGGGAATCGCTAATGAAACATCACCGGATCAGCGTGGAATGCCACAATTAGGAGAGGCATAGGAGAGCGAACCTAGGGGAATCGTTAATGAAACATTACCGTCAACATCAATTTCGTGTTTACGATAGGGAACTTTCTATTTAATGCCGTGATGACCGTCTTGGGAAATACGAAGGATATTCATGTAAACGAATAGCACACACTTAAAAACATTATCGATACAGTCAACTGTTCGTGAATGGAGTTAACAAACTGTTCACAAACGAAAACGAGTTGAAGCGCTGCTCTCGGGCGCCGGAAACGCAGCCCTTCCGGTCAGCCGGCGACAGCAGTGTTGGGTCAGCTGATTGTGACAGCTGACCTGGCGACCACCCAGCTCGGGCGGGGCGCGTTCCGCTCGAGCGGTGCTGTGCCCCGAGTCAGCGGCGCGTCTCAGGCCGACCCTGGGCCGCGCTGCCGTCGGCCCATCAGCCGACGGAAGCCTAGCCGCCACGCCGTCACCAGATGGGGGTCTGCTTCGAACGGCCCGAGTCAGCGACAGCCGAGAGAGACGGCCCAGTCAGCGACAGCCCAGAGAAACGGACGGAAATAGGTCTCTGCAAGGGATGAGCTGTGTTGGCTGCCGATAGAGGTGTCAGCTCCGGCAGCGACGCGCCGGTCCAGTAGTGGTTTGGTGTTTATATGGACGCTCGAACAGGGAAGGTGCCGGTCCAGTAGTGTCCGATACGCGGCTGACCATTAGAGGGGTGCGCTGAGTACGGAAACACAATACATGCCTGCCAGTGCCTCACAAATCGTGCGTGCTGAGGCCGGGACAAAGAGCAGGCGCGGGGGGTCGGGGCTGAAATGAGAGGGAGCGGGGGGCGAGGGCGGCCGGTAATGCCCGCAGGAGCTGACCGTTCCCGGTGCCCTCGCTTTAATCGGACAGCTTCCATTGTTCTCAGCACACACACCTAACCCGTCTCCGGTACACAACCATCACCCCCACATTCGCCTCACGGCCACCACTCCGACGGACGCGGCGTGGCGGCAGCAGCAACGGCGGTGGCGACGGCAAGAGCGGTAACAGCGACAGCAGAGGCAACGGCGGTAACAGCGACAGCAGCGGCGGTAGCAGCGGAGGCGGCAGCGGCAGCGGAGGCGGCAGCGGCAGCGGAGCGTCACAAATCGGCGCATTTCGCCACGCGGCGAAAGTGACGCGATCGACACCAGCCGGCAAATGGGCAATCGCCAGCCACGACTTTTTGTGCCCGGCAGCCTCACGACTTACGGTCGACAATTTGACATCCGACGTTCACTCACGATCCGCAGCCACCTGAGGATCTATAGCCCACAATAACATATTACGCCACTGCCGAACAATGACAGGATACCTACCGAAGTCGAGATCGAACAATGATGCCCAATGGGACCGTGGAGCGCTCTGTTGCCTACCTAACCAGACGACGCTAACCGTTCGCCGCTGCCAGTTAACCCCGCCTCGCTGTGTAGGCAGCTGATGAAGAGGCCCGTTCAGTCACGGCAGGGGTCTCGGTCCGCTGGCCACGCCCCTTCACTACAACAGTACGGTGTTCGGTCAGCTGGCCACGCCCCTTCACTACAGCAGCACGGTGTTCGGTCGGCTGGCCACGCCCCTTCACCACAGCAGTACGGTGTTCGGACAGCTGGCCACGCCCCTTCACTACAGCAGCACGGTGTTCGGTCGGCTGGCCACGCCCCTTCACTACAGCAGCACGGTGTTCGGTCGGCTGGCCACGCCCCTTCACTACAGCAGCACGGTGTTCGGTCGGCTGGACACGCCCCTTCACTACAGCAACACGGTGTTCGGTCGGCTGGCCACGCCCCTTCACTACAGCAGCACGGTGCCACAGGCGACTGAAGGCCTCCTGGCTGGTCTTCAGGGGGCGACACGTTACGAATACGCAATACAAAATACAGCAGCCATTTGATTGCATACATCGTGTGAAACTTCCAACCGGGAAAATGTGTCGGCCTTCGTGCGGTGGGGATACTGTGTATATCTAAATATGCAGTTGGAGTTCGCGGTTGGAGTTTTAACCTAGATGGATCTTCTAAAGGTATAGCCATCGGGAAACAGTGAAAGTTGACAATAAGTGGATGTATATTGATGGTACATAACAACTGTAAAGGATGATTCCGCCATAAAAAGCTACGCCAACATATATTGGGCAACACAAAGCTCTCAGATCAGTAGTCCTGGAAACTTTCAAAGCAAAATATTACCAAGGTGTTGTTTTCATTAAATGGAACCTGAGACAGAATTGTTCAGCTTTTTGGGATCCTCGACCACAGTAATATCGTGTGACAGTGGCAATGACTTTGACCATTTCAATATTCAATACATAGTTTTACGGTAAGCAAAGCATTGCCTAACAATTCACCTCATCAACATTCCGCGAAATTTCGCCCACGGATGAGTTCCAATTTCCGACAGCAGCAGGGTGTAGTTGATTGTTTGATTTCCGCTGGCTTCCCCAGATCTCGCTGGCAGTATCGACAGAGCCCCCCCCCCCCCCCGGCACTGCGCTGACGCGGCATCACTGAGACATCGCTGAGAGACACCATCAGTTGGCGGCGAGGTCACCCCGTCATCCGGTCACGCCTCTGATGCAAACCACGCGACACGCGACACACATGACTGACGGGCAGCTCCGAAAACGGCCCCCGTCGCCCAGCCCAGCCGGGGGAGAGCGCGCGGGTCGCCGCCGACAGTGTCCGGTACATCGCGGCATGACTCAGACCCGCATGGCTGCATCGGGCCGACAGCGGCGCAGACAACCGCCGTGCTCGGTGAAAAACGATGTACACCTTGCGATGCGAACCCGTGCGGCGATTACGGCGCACGATGCATGGTTATCGACCAGCGGCGGACAGAGATGGAGAGTCGACTGGCTGCCGTCCGACTGTAGAGGGAGGGTATTGTGCCCCCCCCCCCCCCCCCCCCACTGCACCGCACTGCAGGCGGCGTCTGTATAAGGGATGGGATGCCGTAAAGGGAAGACGATGGCATATTCGTTGAAAGCTGTCCGAGCCGCCAACCTCCGCCACAGATCACTTCCATGAAGTTGAATCGATCAATGTATGATTCTACGAATCATTCAAATGTGGACAACATACACATGGAGTCCCGGAGCCATACTCGTCTTTTGATAAAGCAAAGGTTTTGTTGGGCATTTGGTAATTGAGTTTCAAATGCATGTAACTCAATTTATCATGTTTTATGTCAATTTATCATGCCTCTTTCGGACTTCAACTAAGACGCAATCGTCTCCTTATATGGCCTCAGACCATCCAGAGCAGACTTCTAGGGAGCAAGGGGTAAGGGTAGCAAGAAGGCCGAAAACAATCCTGAAAATACCAGTCCATGCAGCTGGCAGCGCCACCTAGCTTGAGGTGACTACTAGCGCCGTTTGGACTCGATCACGGAACCAGCCGCAGACGACTGCTCTAGCGCTGTGATAGTGCTAGCTAAATTGACTTCTTGGGTCTCTTCCCGTTGGCTCCTTGGGTCTCTTCCCGTGGCACCTCTAACCTCCTCAAGTTGCTCCAACTTGCAACTGTCCTATGCTAATGCACAGACAGGTGCAAGTTGGAGCAACTTGGAGGATGTGAGGTGCCACTGGAACAGGCCCAATATATCACATGTCTAATTCGTTTCTTGAACTCAGAGCATGCATCGCAGACGTGGCTCCATGGTACGAGAGGCGAGGACCACGCGACGAAAACGTTCACAACTTGGGGCCGTTTTGAACTAAAAATAATTTGTAAGAAGCCGAAATAATGTGATGATCAATGATGATACGGGTTTCTGGGAGCAATGACTGCAGAGGTGATTTACCACCCAAGACGCGACAATTCACCGGCGCCGTAACTTTGAGGGCGTTTGATCGGTCAGCACGGCTGACTGCAGTGCGAAACGTTCGACACCACCAATCACAGCTCAGCGTTGCGCATGCGTCAAGCCGAGCACAACGCTCGGCCAAAATGTGAATACGTGACGTCAAGCGTTGGCTGTTGCTGCTGTCAAGGACTGTCAACCCGCCAACAACCCGCCAGAGTCTAAACCGTGTGACAATGAATGATACAAATGTCTGAACATTACATGTGTTGATAAAATAATCATATAAGATGTTTGGGACATACATTTGGACGGGTGATAACTGACAAATCAACACAGTGTATTATTCTAAAAATAGGTTATCATCACACAGGCACTTTAAATCTCCGAATTTTGTGACACAATATGGATTTAAAGTTAATTCACACTTCATGTCACCAGACTTGTCAATGATTCAATGTGAATCGACTACTTTTGATTGAATCATTCTTATTTCAAATGAATGACTCATGAATCGATTCACCTCATGCGCAAACCTGGTGTGAGTCACTGATTGAATCATTCATACAGAGAAAATAGGCTGATTGAATCATTCATTGCTCAAAGAATCATTATTTTTTGGTCGAACAGCATAAACTGTCCACAAAATATGCCAGTGGCCCAGCATTCATCTGTGCCCTGTGGACAAACCAGGCACTTGATGGCCAATTATATGAGCTCTGTGTCCTGAGCTGTAGCCTGTAATGCATCTATGCGTAAAGAAAGCGAGGCTTTGTGTTTAACTCCAGTGAGCACAAAGCCACTGTTCAATCAGCCCTAACTAGGTGAATACCTTGGAACTGGTAGAGTTAGGGGTAGGTACCTAAATACTTAGAAAAGGTAACTAACTCATACTTTGGTTCATAAACCACACTACACGTACACCTTTTTCACACGAAAAATTATCAAAAGGTACCCACCTTTTCCTAATTTCTAGGCTATACCATATCAAAAACTAAATCATAAACAAACATTTGCATGACCTCTACATGTCCCAAATATCACTGTCGCATCGGCGCCGCTTTATTCCACATCATGCTTTATAAAAAATAATACCTAATGCAAAATCAAAATAAATGCTCTATTCGCTTAAAAAAGTGAAACGTAAAGTCATTAATGCTTTTGGAACTTGGAATTTGCAATTATAATAAAAAATATTATAAATATCATTTTATAATCAAAATAAACAACACCCGTGTCGAATTGGCTCACCTTTACATTCACATTCGGAAATACATTCGCGGACTATTTGGATTGGCTTCAAAATTGGTACACAGATAGATCACGATCTAGTGATCATTCTGGTAAAATCTTAGAGTCGCACATTTAAAATCAAAGGAGTTAGACCAGGTCAGATAGGTTTAAGGTCAAACAGCGGACTATTCCGATTTGCATGCAAATTAGCACACTGGTAGGACCTAACCTCCTTATCACGCTCATGAAATCTTAGAGTCGCACATTTAAAATCAAAGGATTTCGAGCAGGTCATATGTTTAAGGTCAAACAGCAGACTATTCTGATGTGCATGCAAATTGGCACACAGGTAGAGCATGACCTCCCTATCACGCTCATACAATCTTAGAGACGCACATTCAAAATCAAAGGAGTTAGACAAAGGAGTCGACACTTACCTTTAATGTTGAGTGATTGAATCAAGATTGAATCATTCATTATGGTAATGTTGAGTGATTGAATCATGATTGAATCATTCATTATGGTAATGTTGAGTGATTGAATCATGATTGAATCATTCATTATGGTAATGTTGAGTGATTGAATCATGATTGAATCATTCATTATGGTCTGTGAATCACTGTGAATCGACTCATGACAAATATGAATCATTGACAAGTCTGCATGTCACATTGAACTCGCTCCTAAATATGATGAGGGACAGGCTGGTTCCAGACCAATCAGTCATTGTAATTGTGTTGCTACGTTAATCTGACCAGCTTCTCTTTCAACATCTTCTCACCGTCACATTCAAGGACACATTGAGGTAACATGTCGCACATCCTTGAAACACCACGAAATCAATTCAAAGTAATGAATGGGAAGCACGCACCAAATATAGATCGAAACCGTTCTTATAGAGAACAGTTTTAATACCAATCAATATTACTGGTTGCATTCTTAGCAAGGCCTGCATTCAGTGCAAGCAATGAACCACGCCAAGCAAAGCACCATTCAGACAACCACACAGGCCGCCCAGTCTGCATCCAAGAATGACACTAACTTTGCAGACCCGAACCAGACTACCGGACGCCACGATGTCGTGGCTATTGGAACACCATTGTAATCAACGTCCCACGGGCCGTTGTTATTGGTGATTTACGACAGTGCAACAGCGGTCATATGCCGATGGGGAGCGCCCAGTGTGAGCCGCACACTGTCACAAGGTATGGTGTCGGCCAGACCACACTTTACAAGGTAGAATGTCCCACGTATCGACGGAGCCAAGTGCTTATTGACAGCCATGTCAAGACTGTCAATTCAGCTTTATTGACATTCAGTCTTCCTAACGTAGCTTTAATGACACTCCGTCTTTCTAACGTAAGTGCACATGGCCACCGACCAGCTCCTGCCGCCTGTCCGGCGGCGGCGGCGGCGGCGGCGGCGGCGCGGCGGTCGCGTCACAACAACCCCCACCGCGACCCCTCCCCTTACGGCTTACCCCACCCGTTCGTGATCAGTGATCGTACTGCGCGCAGAGTGGAACAAAGGCACCATCATAGCGGAAGTGCGTTGCCGCCGGACCGCCTGTTACCCGCTCATTAATCAATATCACGCCCGCCAACGCCCAGTGAAGGGCCTCGCATAGCATTCACTGCCGGCCGGTCCCATTCGATTTGGCGCCGCCCGCCGCAGCGGGGTGAGCGTTTGAGCCGAGCATAACAGCTGTCGGTCAGTTCAAAGTCGTGCTGCCACCTAGCGAGTAGAGCGATAACTTCAGCCGTCGCGACGGCCGCCAGATGTCTGACATGACTCCCAGCGGCGGCCGCTCCACCCAAACTCCCACACCCTGCCTTTACGGTCGCGCCGGCCGGCACCGACCCATCTGGTTCGTTGAGCGCATCTGTGTGCAAAACTGGAGCGACTCGGTCACCAGCCATCAGCGAAGCGAACCGCTCCAGCAGCATCGCCGCAGGCTGCCGGTCTGTAGCCTTAACCACCGCCCACAACGCTACATAGGCGATCACCTTAACCGGCCGCCCTATTGGTCCGTCCATTGGCAGCGCTACGGCCGCTGATTCAGTAGCCTATGCGGGGATTCGCGCGGCCTTGAGCCCGGCTCGGGTACCATTGGCGGCCGGACCGTCTGCAGCCGATCGGCCTGGCCCCGACAGATTGTCGGGAACCATTCGTCTGCATTGAGGAGCAGCGTGGTATGTTGCGGCCTATAGCGGGCCGTATTGACATCACGTCCCCTGTCAGTACTCACCGTCTGCGACCGGTCCGAGGGTCAGCGTGGCCGTGGCCATCATCTGACCCGACTCCATCATCTGGTCAAACGTGGCCATCAGCGGCCCCAGCCTAGAACCAGACAGGTGGCACGGGTCACCTCATAGGTCAGACGGCCGGGCAGGTCATAAGTCACGTGACAATCAGGTGACAGATGAGATGTCCGGTCACACAAAGGTCCAGACAGTTTAGATAGTGATACGCACCGACGACGCCCCGTGCCAGGTCGGCGGTCGAATCGCATCCATCGTTGTAGGCAGGCGAGGGCTGTGACATTGCACTGAAGCCGATGGGGCCACTGGCCAGTGACAGATACACTTCGATTACGCACTTCTGAGAGAGGAGACGATGTAAGAACACCTAAAACGCAAGTCGTCTCGCCCACAGCACATGCGTGCGGACATCTCAAACAAGCTCTGCGCCGATCAGCCCACGGTGAACAAGACAGCAGTGTAAACAGCACCCACTGTACAGTGTGTAACCCACGCCCAGCCAGGCCTGCTAGCACACCACGGCAGCTTGTATTGCCCGGAGGGTGCCGGATGTGACGTAGTTTCCCACGAACGACGGGCACAGAGCTGGGCACCGCTCCCTCCAGCCACCCCAGGAGCCCCTCAGAGCAGCCGCGGCACACTACGACGACGGGCACAGAGCTGGGCTCCGTCCCCCAGCCACCCCAGGAGCCCCTCAGAGCAGCCGCGGCACACTACGACGACGGGCACAGAGCTGGGCTCCGTCCCCCAGCCACCCCAGGAGCCCCTCAGAGCAGCCGCGGCACACTACGACGACGGGCACAGAGCTGGGCTCCGTCCCCCAGCCACCCCAGGAGCCCCTCAGAGCAGCCGCGGCACACTACGACGACGGGCACAGAGCTGGGCTCCGTCCCCCAGCCACCCCAGGAGCCCCTCAGAGCAGCCGCGGCACACTACGACGACGGGCACAGAGCTGGGCTCCGTCCCCCAGCCACCCCAGGAGCCCCTCAGAGCAGCCGCGGCACACTACATCACACCGCCACTCATCACATCGACAGCACGTATTGCCATGGGTCGTCGGGTCGCGCGTCACACAGACACACTCTCGCTCACACAGACACACTCTCGCTCATCCATCACCGCCACTCATCACATCGACAGCACGTATTGCCATGGGTCGTCGGGTCGCGCGTCACACAGACGCACTCTCGCTCACACAGACACACTCTCGCTCATCCATCACCGCCACTCATCACATCGACAGCACGTATTGCCATGGGTCGTCGGGTCGCGCGTCACACAGACACACTCTCGCTCACACAGACACACTCTCGCTCATCCATCACCGCCACTCATCACATCGACAGCACGTATTGCCATGGGTCGTCGGGTCGCGCGTCACACAGACACACTCTCGCTCACACAGACACACTCTCGCTCATCCATCACCGCCACTCATCACATCGACAGCACGTAATGCCATGGGTCGTCGGGTCGCGCGTCACACAGACACACTCGCTCATCCATCACCGCCACTCATCACATCGACAGCACGTATTGCCATGGGTCGTCGGGTCGCGCGTCACACAGACACACTCGCTCATCCATCACTGCCACTCATCACATCGACAGCACGTATTGCCATGGATCGTCGGGTCGCGCGTCACACAGACACACTCTCGCTCACACAGACACACTCTCGCTCATCCATCACCGCCACTCATCACATCGACAGCACGTATTGCCATGGATCGTCGGGTCGCGCATCACACAGACACACTCTCGCTCACACAGACACACTCTCGCTCATCCATCACCGCCACTCATCACATCGACAGCACGTATTGCCATGGGTCGTCGGGTCGCGCGTCACACAGACACACTCTCGCTCACACAGACACACTCTCGCTCATCCATCACCGCCACTCATCACATCGACAGCACGTATTGCCACGGATCGTCGGGTCGCGCGTCACACAGACACACTCTCGCTCACACAGACACACTCTCGCTCATCCATCACCGCCACTCATCACATCGACAGCACGTATTGCCATGGATCGTCGGGTCGCGCATCACACAGACACACTCTCGCTCATAGTCACATTACTATCGCAGGCGGCAGGCGATCGGCCTCATCTCTGCCCAAACAGCAGCCGAGAAAAGAGACCAACAAACGGCTGGCACTATACGGGGCCACTACAGCCCCACCACGGATACTGCAAACTAGTCTCGACATCGCGCTTCCACCAGATTGATCAGCCCTCCGCAGGACGGCGAGTCTTAGCACAGGGTCCGTTTCACGACATCCGTGTTGGTAGCTGCACACTGCTCAGTTGGGCATTATCACCGTGTGGAATATGCATGCGCTCAGCTAACTTGTGCACGTCATGAGTTCCCATAATGCTTTACGGTCCGTCACGCAGGCTGGCTATTCACAGACGTCGCCGCTACGGTACCGCGAACCACCACTCGTCACGTCACGTCACATGGCAGCAGCGGCGGGGCGGTGGCGGTGGCGGTGGCGGTGGCGGTGGCGGTGGCGGTGGCGGTGGCGGTGGCGATGGCAGTGGCGGTGACGGTGACGGTGGCGGTGGCGGTGGCGGTGGCGGTGGCGGTGGCGGTGGCGGTGACGGTGACGGTGGCGGTGACGGTGACGGTGACGGTGACGGTGACGGTGGCGGTGGCGGTGGCGGTGACGGTGACGGTGACGGTGGCGGTGGCGGTGACGGTGACGGTGACGGTGACGGTGACGGTGACGGTGACGGTGACGGTGACGGTGACGGTGACGGTGACGGTGACGGTGACGGTGACGGTGGCGGTGACGGTGGCGGCGGTTGTGACAGCCCGGCGTCGGCGGCGGCAGAGAAGCGCCCCCGTCCCGTGACAGTTTGACGCGTCTCACCTGTGCGTGTCACACGCACAGCACAGCTGGCCGGCACTGCTGCGCCAAGTGACGGGCCGCCAGAGCGACACGCTCCGCCGCCTCCGCCGGGGCCGGGCGGCGGGCCGGGGCCGGGGCCGAGCGGCGGATATCGGTCCATCTCAGCCGCCTGCACGCATGGCGGCCGACGGACAACAGGGCCGCACACAGGAAGTGCGCTCCGTCTGGGGCCGCCGCCGCCGCCGCCGGAGGAGGTTGAGACGGAGGATGAGGAAGGGTTGGTGCCGACTCGACAGGTGGTCTGGATGGTAAGAGGTTCCGTAGGGCAGCTAGTACAAGGTCACGAAGTACACCGAGAAACGACATCACTGAGATGGATTTGTACGATGAAGGGAGAGGGTGGTACGTATGCTCCAGTCTCCAGGGACATATTGTACATGGCCACAAATCACATGGAGACCCACGTCATCACTGAGATGGATCGGCGCAGCGAGGGCAGAGGGTGCTCCACTATCTGATGGAGGCTCACTGATAGAGGCTGTTACACGGCTGCAGAGCACGCTGAAACGTGACGTCACTGAGACTAATCAGCGCATATGAGGGGAAGGCAGAACGCCACTTGCAGACGAGCACCGAGAAGAGCTAACTTGTGTAGCACAACTGCGCCATACCGCAACATTAGCTCTCCCATTTCACTGCTACATACTACACAAGGCAATACATAACAAACACCATACCGCAGCATTAACTCTCCCATTGCACTGCTACACACTACACAAGGCAATACATAACAAACACCATACCGCAGCATTAACTCTCCCATTGCACTGCTACACACTACACAAGGCAATACATAACAAACACCATACCGCAGCATTAACTCTCCCATTGCACTGCTACACACTACACAAGGCAATACATAACAAACACCATACCGCAGCATTAACTCTCCCATTGCACTGCTACACACTACACAAGGCAATACATAACAAACACCATACCGCAGCATTAACTCTCCCATTGCACTGCTACACACTACACAAGGCAATACATAACAAACACCATACCGCAGCATTAACTCTCCCATTGCACTGCTACACACTACACAAGGCAATACATAACAAACACCATACCGCAGCATTAACTCTCCCATTGCACTGCTACACACTACACAAGGCAATACATAACAAACACCATACCGCAGCATTAACTCTCCCATTGCACTGCTACACACTACACAAGGCAATACATAACAAACACCATACCGCAGCATTAACTCTCCCATTGCACTGCTACACACTACACAAGGCAATACATAACAAACACCATACCGCAGCATTAACTCTCCCATTTCACTGCTACACACTACACAAGGCAATACATAACAAACACCATACCGCAACATTAGCTCTCCCATTGCACTGCTACACACTACACAAGGCAATACATAACAAACACCATACCGCAGCATTAACTCTCCCATTTCACTGCTACACACTACACAAGGCAATACATAACAAACACCATACTGCAGCATGAACTCTCCCATTGCACTGCTACACACTACACAAGGCAATACATAACAAACACCATACCGCAGCATTAACTCTCCCATTGCACTGCTACACACTACACAAGGCAATACATAACAAACACCATACCGCAGCATTAACTCTCCCATTTCACTGCTACACACTACACAAGGCAATACATAACAAACACCATACTGCAGCATGAACTCTCCCATTGCACTGCTACACACTACACAAGGCAATACATAACAAACACCATACCGCAGCATTAACTCTCCCATTGCACTGCTACACACTACACAAGGCAATACATAACAAACAAGCATGCACAGACACCAAAAAAGCCATTCCAGAAACTCTCACCCACCAAAACATAGCAACGTCTGATCTTACACAACGCCAAACCACATTTCAACATCGCCAATCCTCCTCTCCTCCCCCACTCCGAGCCGTTCCTCGACCAGACGCCCATCCCATTCCGTTCTGGATGCCCCCCCCCCCCTCCCCCTCCCCGCCCCGCGTGCCCGCGTCTCGTCTTACTTGGCCGGCGGCACGCTGTGCTTCTTCTGGAGGTCGAGCCGCACTCGTTCGCCCACATGCTTGTACACCTCGACGAGCGTGTTGAAGGCGGTGTCGCGCACCGGCGCCGCCGGGTCGCTCATCAACTTCACGATGGAGGGCAGCAGACGCGACAGCTGAATGGCGTGCGCGCCGTGACTGGAACAGGACAGAGTTAAAGTCAGGGTATACGCACTAAGCAGAGTAGAGTCAGAGTCAGGGCATGGCAGGACAGGCGCCACGGCTCCAGAGACAGGGCAGGGCGGAGTCCGAGCAGGACAGAGTCAGAGCAGAGATAGAGACAAGAGATACGGTAAGGTAAACGTCACAGTCATATACACAGGACAGGGCAGAGCCCTGAATCTGTGACATGATATTTTAACTGAAGGTTTGTACAAGCTGTGGGGTTTGAAGAGCTTTAAAAGTGGCAGCTCTATTATGTGTCATAGACATCGATTTCACATAACCCACCCGTTCTCATATGGCCGAAAACCACGCAAGTAGGCAAGCGCAGTTCACGAGTCAAGTTGTAACTTACAGCGCTGGGGTCAACCTAGCTCTACATTGTTTGTCAGATCGCATGTAACAACATCCCGAATTGTAGCATTCTCCGCATAGCTCAGTCTAGGCTGCACATCTGCACCACCTCAAGATAATGAGCCTTGGATTCGAGACAAAAAGCATCCCGATCCGATCCGTTAACCTCAGATTGGGTGACCAGCAGTCCCTGACCGAGTGTGCCCGTGGCTAAATGAGAGCAGTGGGCGGGGCTTGCGGTGTTTTGACCTCACGATTTCAGCACTCATTCTCCCGGTTGACTGGAACTGAGCGTCAGATGGAAATAACAAGGATGGAGGCAACAATCTCTGCTATTCATTAGACACTGATTCTGGAAACTAAAGAACACAAAGAGAGTTTTGATTGTTTGAAATGCTGATATGCTCTACTAATTTGCAATCGACCAGGAAGTCGAGTTGTATCCTTGATATGAAATGAATGTTTATAATAGCATTTTTCCTTTCAAAATTGTGACTCTGATGATAGCTTATGTTCAACAGCCTGCGGCTCATGTCGGTTCATGTTGGTTAGTTCATCTTGCTCGACTCCCAAACAACATGGTAACGTAATGTTGATCTTTCCAGCCAGCAGTTCTAAGATTGCCTTTGCCGGAACTACTGCTGGTATATCGCCACTGGCATTCTCAGAACGTTTATGAAGGGCCCGTGTAAGCCATACGTCAGTCTGCAGCAAAGAACGCCTAGCATATGTTTTTCATTTACAATGTTCGGGTACAAGCCATTAACTTCACCACTCCTTTCGCTTCAGTGTTAAAAGCGTTTAAACCTACAGCTAGAGTGAACAAGTCCCGGTTCAAACTCTTAAAACCACCACAAAACAGCCACTGCTCTACAGCAAAGCAGTTTGTCGGCACTGCATATCCTCTCAACGACACAAGCCGAGCTGACCGACTGCGTTGATGGTATGCCGACTAGCAACGCGCACCACCTGGCGCACCACCCGGCGCACCCCGCCGCGCTGCGCCGCGGCTGACACAGCTGTGAGAGCGAGCTGTGCCAGCCGTGTCAGCGTGCAGCAGCAGCAGCAGCAGCTGTGGGGCCCGGGCGACGGCCCTGTCCCGCCGCTGACGCATACCGGGCTGACCTCTGACGTGCAACACTGTCCTCTGGCCACCTGCCGTCACCGTGACGCTGTGTCTAAATAATAGCACCTCTGTCGCTGTCCCCAGTCGCCACAGTGGGTCACACCGGTCAGACGGACGGTCAGACGGACGGTCAGACGGACGGTCAGACGGACGGTCAGATGGACGGTCAGATGGACGGTCAGACGGACGGTCAGACGGACGGTCAGACGGACGGTCAGACGGACGGTCAGACATCCGTCAGGCGGCAGACAACCCGGGACAAACAGCAGACAGCAGACAGCAGCCCGGGACAGACAAACAGCAGACATAAAACAGCAGACAGCAGCCCGGGACAGACAAACAGCAGACAGCAGACAACAGCCCGGGACAGACAAACAGCAGACAGCAGACAGCAGCCCGGGACAGACAAACAGCAGACAGCAAACAGCAAACAGCAAACAGCAAACAGCAAACAGCAAACAGCAGACAGCAGACAGCAGACAGCCGACGGCAGACGGCAGACGGCAGACGGCAGACGGCAGACGGCAGACGGCAGACGGCAGACAGCAGACAGCAGACAACAGACAGCAGACAGCAGACAGTAGACAGTAGACAGTAGACAGTAGACAGTAGACAGTACACAGTAGACAGTAGACAGTAGACAGCAGACAGCAGACAACAGACAGCAGACGGCGGCAGACGGCAGACGGCTGATGTCCTCATGATTGCGTATCAGCCTCGCACACGCAGCGCCGTGAAGGCTGTGTGCCGCGGGCGAGCCCGAGGTTACGTCATCTGTCCGGCCACTCGCTGCAGCACCGCCGGTAATGTCCGCCGGTAATGTCCGCCGGTAATGTCCGCTGGCAAAGTCCGACGGCTAGCGGCACCAGGACGGCCGCAGCCACCCCTCCGTACCCCGTACCCCCTCCGTAACCCGTACCTGTCACGCCCGGCCTCCCATCATACTCACGTCACGTCACGTCCGGCTTCCCATCTCGGCCTCCCACGGCCCGCTGGGACCGCGGCCGGGTCGGGGGGGGGGGGGGGGGGGGAAGCGGGGGGGGGGGGGGGGGGGGGAGCACCGCCGCCTGGCCTCACATCATAGAGCTGCCACTTTCGTGGCTGAACATACCCCAAAGCTGACGTAAGCTTTGATTGGAGATCCTACAGGCCGCACACAAACATATTTTACCAGGATAACCATTAACCACACATGACCCACGCCTAATAAGCATTTTAACCCCACTACAATGTTCCATTATATGCTTTAAAGGGCAGCACGTTCAACGTGCTGGCCAACGAGGCTCCGAAAACGTAATCACGCCTATTTAGGCAACGTACCACGTTGCCTAAATAAGCGTGATTACGGTGATGCAGAAACAAAACTCTAACAATTTTACTTTTCGGCCTACATAAAAGGTCATAAATTCCAGAAAGTGTTCCTTAAAGGACACAAAAATCCACAGGCCAAAAGTCTATGATCCAAATGGTTCAAAAGTGTCAGCTCTATCACATAGCGGCAGCCGACAGTCTGTGAGCCTGGGGGCTCAAAAGTGGCAGCTCTACCCCACAGTGGCCGGCGGCTGTCAGCCGGCCGGACGCCATTTCACACCGGCGGTCGGCAGGGCCGCCCACCGGAACCGACCCGCTCCTCCCAGATCCCGCCGCCTCCCGTTACCCCGCCATCAGAGACAGGCGGCCGCTCCCACCGCAGTGAGAGCAGACGAGAGCACCGCTCCACCGCCGCCGCCGCCCGGTGAAACCGCCGCCGCCGCCGTCGCCGCCGCCGCCGCCGCCGCCGCCGCGCACCCCGCACCCCGCGTGCATCCCAATCGGCCGATACACCGACCGTATCTGGCCGGCTCCGAAAACGGCATGAGAGCGGCCTAGAGCGGGCTGATCGGACCGGAGCGGGCCGCGCCGAGTCGGGCCGGGCAGGCTCGGGCGGCCACTCGACGCCGGCCAACCACCAACATAAACAGACGGCAGGCAGCGGCCCGCTGGCCAGCGGGCGGGCTCGGGAGGTGTCGCAAGCCGGTCCCACAGGACAACACGGTGGTGATAGACGCAGCCAGCCAGTCAGCGCGGCGGCGAGGCCGGGGCGGGGGCGGCGGGGGCGGCGGGGGCGGCGGGTTCTGACAGGCAGACCCGCCACCTCAGCAGCTGTCCACTGATCGTCAGCGCCCGTCACTGACCGTCCGCAGCTATCCACCCACCGCAGCACCCTCAGGCCGGCCGGGTCGGGCACCGGCGCCCTCTTCAGCCGCCAGCTGCTGCCGTGACGCTGCACCAGCTCTCCACCCGTTAGCTGGCCGTTCCGGGTCGCCTGCTCGCCAGCGGTGACTCACCCGCACCGGGGGAGGGGTGACGAGCCGCGAACCTGCCCGTCCGCGCCCCGCCCGACCCGAACATCCTCAAACTCCGCCGGCAAAGGCACTATCATCAGGCGATTCCCCTGTACCCACCCGGAGCCCCGGAGTCCATACCCGGAGTCCATACCCGGAGTCCATACCCGGAGTCCATACCCGGAATCCCGGAGTCCATACTCAGAGTCCCGCCCAGTCGCGGTGCAAGTCCGCCTACTTCGCCTACTTCGCCTACTTCGCCTACTTCGCCTACTTCGCCCACTTCGCCTACTTCGCCTACTTCGCCTACTTCGCCTACTTCGCCTACTTCGCCTACTTCGCCTACTTCGCCTACTTCGCCTACTTCGCCTACTCCGCCTACTCCGCCTACTTCACACAAGCGGACCACTGAGCGCATCGCCCGCTCCCACAGTCAGAAAAGCCAATAAAATAACAGGTTGCATCACAATTTCGCAATGTTTGGACTCATGCAGTGATAATAATGCCAATCACATATTATCGAGTCGAAAGCTGATCTGCTGGCTTATAGAGATCCAGCTAATAAATTCATACTTGGATGTAAATGTTTGCAAACCTTTCAATTCTATCGCCTCCTCCCAGCGCCGTCAAACAGGGACAAGGCCAGGGCCACTCCCTGAACACGCCGCTGAGCACCATGACCACTTACTCAGCGAGGGCGTTCTGCAGCAGCACCATGACCTCCTCGCGCACCTTGGCCAGCTTGTGCGCGAAGGCCGGCATCAGCTTCTCAAACATGTGCTGCGGCGTCACCGTGTGCAGCATCAGCATGATGAGCAGGATGTGCGCCTTGTCGCGCACGCTCTCCTTGGAATCACCTGCGGAAGGCGGTCGAGGTCAGGTCAGGTCAGATCACCGAACTAAGCACCAGCGATAAGCGGTTACCAGTCAGCTGTACCAGAGATAAGCGGTTACTAGTCAGCTGTACCAGAGATAAGCAGTTACTAGCCAGCTGTACCAGAGATAAGCGGTAACAGTCAGCTGTACCAGAGATAAGCGGTTACTAGTCAGCTGTACCAGAGATAAGCGGTTACTAGTCAGCTGTACCAGAGATAAGCGGTTACTAGTCAGCTGTACCAGAGATAAGCGGTTACCAGTCTAAGCTGTACCAGAGATAAGCGGTTACTAGCCAGCTGTACCAGAGATAAGCGGTTACTAGTCAGCTGTACCAGCATGGTGGCCAAATTCAGAAACTTAGGTGGAATTGAGGGATGTCAAAATTCTTTGTCTTATCAAAAATGATAGCATGAAGGAGGTGTCTGGGTCTAAAAACATGAAAATGAGGCCAAATTGGCATGTTTTTAAAGCTGGACATCCCATTTCATGCTATCACATCCTGGCAACATGAAATAATTTTGACACCCCTTAACTCCCTGAATTTGGCCACAATGTGTACCAGAGATAAGCGGCTACCAGTCAGCTGTACCAGAGATAAGCGTTACTAGTCGGCTGTACCAGAGATAAGCGGTTACTAGTCAGCTGTACCAGAGATAAGCGGTTACCAGCCGGCTGCACCAGAGATAAGCGGTTACTAGTCAGCTGTACCAGAGATAAGCGGTTACCAGTCAGCTGTATCAGAGATAAGCGTTACTAGTCGGCTGTACCAGAGATAAGCGGTTACTAGTCAGCTGTACCAGAGATAAGCGGTTACCAGCCGGCTGTACCAGAGATAAGCGGTTACTAGCCAGCTGTACGGCTGTGGCTCGGTCCGGACAGCAGAAGGACGGTGGCATTGACATTATGATGAGGATACGCCGGGTCAGACCGCGGCTGAGCCGGCAGCGAGGCAGGGTACATCGGACGCCGGGCCGTCTGCTCAGCCAGCGGGGCACCGGGTCACGTCAACACGCCGACCCGTCCGACAGGCAACCGACAGGAACATGACACGGACAAACGCGCACACACTGATACGCACTGGCACCGGGCGCGCACACACGCTGACAGCATTGGACATACCGTGACGCGTGCTGCAATGTATACAAACGCAGTGACCGACTTGGGAACGGAGCGGACAAGAACTGGCGCAGTTACACATCATGTTACCGTTATCTTGCATACAAGCCGCCCACATATTTGTGAATTGAACCCACTAGTCATGCCAAAACAAGTCTAGTGCGACTAACTCACTGTATATACAGCTAACGAAGCAAGGCAGAATGGTCCTGATGCGCGTCCTTCAAACACATTCCGCGTGCATTTTAGCTGTGGCTGATGGATGGTGTTGGTGTTGATGGTGAAGGCACGTCATCCATCGTGGTGCTATTCATAACTCGGACGAGAGTGACACCATAGTGCACCCGGTAACGAGGTGCGGACGGGAACGGGACGGGACGAGGTGCGGACGGACGGGTGGCTGCTGAGCTGACAACACGCAACGAAGGTCACATGATGATTTGAGCTTTAGGGCGCCGCAACTCATAGGTTATATAGCGCCCATAACGAAGGTCGCACACACACACACAGCCGAACTACAGCACAGCAAACGCAGGATACAGCCCAGACAGACGACTCCCGAGTCCCGAGCTGGCACTGCTGCACAAAACGAAACACAACAGAGGCCATATACCTCAAGAGCCACAGCGGGCAGAGAAACAGGGGGGGGGGGGGGCAGTCTTTCCTCTTCAGAGAACTGATGCTATCATTCACATACAAAAACGTCATTCTACAAAGAACGAGAACTGGGAACAGCTCTACATCGAAAAAAGGCAGCTCTACATAAAGCGGAAATAGCAACAAAGTACAAGGGCGTTATATACATGGCAGGGCCTAACACAGGACACACAAGACAGGAAGGAACCGCCCACCCAGTTCAAACAGAACGTTTGCCATGCCAGACGGCATACCTGGGCTCACTGACACACACACACACACACACATGCAACAGCAGCAGCGGCGGTCCGGCTCCGCCAGCCGGTCACCAGCGTGACGGCGCCGATCGTCACGTCACGTCACGTCACGTCACGCCACGTCACGTACCGAGCCTGTCGACGGCGTCCGGCAGCACGGCGTTGAAGTACGGCCTGAAGTCGGACTTCATCCGCTTCACGAGAAGACCCATGATCTCCAGCCCGTTCTGCGACACCTGTCAAACAGACCGCCGGTCAGTCGGGGTCAGTCGGGGTCAGTCGGGGGCACCGGCTGAGCACTGGCACGGCAAGGTAGCGACACGACACGTCCCTGTCCATGGTAACGAACAGGGGGGTCAGCCGCGGCCCGCGGGCACCGGCTGAACACAACACGATAGGGTAATGTAGCATACGTCCTTGTCGACGGTGTTATTGGGGCTTTACGACAGCGTACCTGTCACGACCACATACCGTTCGGTACGTCCCTGCCCCGATGAGCCGATCACTGGCAAGGCTGCCATGACCAGCAATGGTCAGCTGGGGTTCATGGATATTGGATAGTCTCGGCAAGCCATTTGGTACCAATATGGGTCTCGTCACCCCAGCCTGTATCAGTTCTGTCTGAGTCCAGCCACATCCTGCTTCACTTCTGGCGGCCGACGCGGCGTCGGCCACGTGGCGCTGCACATCAAAATAGCCTAATCACGTGCTCCCCTTCTGATCCTCAGATCAGATGGGGAGCACCCGCCCCCGTTCACATCGCCCCGGCGGGCGACAGCGCGCGGTAAGCCGCAGCCGCGCCACCCACGCGGCGCGCCAGTGTCGCCACGGTGGCACTATGTAGGCGGCTGGTGTCGCGGCCACCCTGCGGCCACCCGGCGGACACCCTGCCATACACGGTGGGACTCCGTCGCACTGCGGCCATGGCCTGTCAGTAACGTGGCCGTCACCGGCGCACTATCGTCTGCAGACATCAGACCGCCCGCCCGGAAATCGAGTTCAACGCCGAATGCCGATCAACGCGGCGGCGTCGCGGCGGCGTCGTGATTCAAAACAGAGCCTTTCACAACGCCTTCGAGTGGCTAGACGGTGTGGTGCTGTGCGGCAGTGGGGTGCGGAGTGAAACATGAGGTCGTCTCATTTCGGCCAGTTACAAGCGACAGAGTGGTACAGTGGTGCGACAAGGATCCGGCGGCGCAGCTTTGCAGGCTTGATGCGCCAGACCGGTTTGTTCTCAGTAAGCGCATACAGCAGGATAAAAGCACGTCAGCAAAACTGGCCAATCGGTCGATCATCAGTGAATAAATCACCGCAGTTCATTGGCTATCGCATCACGATGGCTTTCAACGGCCAGATCTCGTCAAGCCTTTACGGGAACCCACGGCATTGTCAGCGTAAGCTCGAAATACCAAAGGTCGTCACGGACCATCAGCGGGTGGTGGCACTGCAGGGTCACGTGACTGTACCGGGCAGGGGTACTCGACACAATAGGTTTCCGTCCAGACATAGTATTTGTGCCCAAGTCCCAACTTAATACATCTTCCGTAGGGTTCACGTGTCCATCATTCGATCGTTTATTTTAGTAGCCCGACCTGACCACCTGACATCCAGCCCAGTTTAATTGCACCATAAAAACCGGTTCTATCTTCCCCAGACCCCGATAGCCCAAACCATTGTTCTGTCCCGCCTAATTCCGTCTCAGCTCCACAAAGGAGCCAAATCTTCCTATTCCTCCATTCACTCTCGTCCCGTTACCGTTCCGTCCTGTCCCCCAGTTCGCCCGTTCCACCCACTCCCCAAAGTTCCGCCCGTTCCGCCCGTTCCCACAGTTCGCCCGTTCCACCCACTCCCCAAAGTTCACCCGTTCCCCCAGTTCGCCCGTTCCGCCCGTCCCCACAGTTCGCCGGTGCCGCCCGTTCCCAGTCTCGCCGCAACTCTCTGTCTCCCAGTCTCCCTGCAGTCGCTGCGGCCGACGAACGCCGACCAATCGGTCAGCACAGCCGCCGCTAAAACAGAGGGCAGGCCAGACAAATCTCTCAGCAGGCAAGAACGCCGCTGAGAGCTGACCAGCGACGCTGCTGGGGGTTACAGATCCTCACAGAGCCGTAACGCCGGCTGTCGCCCAGGGCTAGGCTGTGGCGGAGGCGAGGGCGGGACACGAGGGAGAAGGTCGGGTCACGTGTCCCCAGTGGTGGCACGAGGGCTGCTGATGAGTACCAGACGACAGACGATGAGTACCAGACGACAGACATTACCCAGTTATTGCCGCGCCAGTCAGGGAATCCAGATGAGTTGGCTAGTGGACTATCCCAAAATAACGTCCAAATGGCCATTGCGGGGGGCTGTTTATATACTGGCAAATAGCATGGAAAATGTTTTGGTGGCTGATATACAATAACCATAGAACTAACTCGTCTGTTTATGGCCATTATCGGTCAGCGAATGTGGTGCGGTTCTCGTCCAACCGCACAGCTCAACTCAGCTCAACTCAGCTCAACTCAGCTCAACTCAGCTCAACTCAACTCAACTCAACTCAGCTCAACTCAGCTCAACTCAACTCAACTCAGCTCAGCTCAACTCAGCTCAACTCAGCTCAACTCAGCTCAACTCAGCTCAACTCAGCTCAACTCAGCTCAACTCAGCTCAACTCAGCTCAACTCAGCTCAACTCAGCTCAGCTCAGCTCAACTCAGCTCAGCGATCAGCCAGTCCCCGCAAACATACAAAGGCGCGATAAATCACATGTCACATGGCCTGCATTGTTATGTCAGATGTCACGAACTACAACAAACGAAGCGGTGATAAAAAAAACTGAGCAACTCCCGGAACCAAGCGACCAGCCCATAGCCGCGGTTCTGGCATCCACTCGGGCACAAGCATGCCCCACTGCCCGGCAGGGGACGCCGGGACGATGTGGCAGGTGTCGGTACGCCGACGCCAGTTTGCAATGTATGCAACGCAGTCAACATGTCCAATATCGACATGACAGCGCCTAGCTGTCAATCAAAACCACCGACACACGCTGACGTCACCCGGACTCAACACACGCTTCAAGCCAGCGATCCTTATTGGTCTTGCATTCGCCCAGCCAGTGCCGGTGGTGGGTGCTCACTGCTCATTTCCCGGTACTCCCCATCGCCCCCAACAGCCATGTCAGACCGCCCCGTGATCCGCGGGCGCACGGCACCCAAAACAGAGCCTTGTTCACGACCTCCTGCTGACGGGCTGCCCAGTGCCCACGGCTGCCCAAAACGGCAGCACACACCAACCTACGTCATCGCCGGCGATTACTACTTGAACACAAATGCTGTCGATTCACGATACATATCTGGCGTACTTGCTACGATAAATTTGCTCCTACAGCAAGGTAAGTAGCAGAGCTTATGGTACCTAATACCAACATAAATAGTAAACTAAAATTATCGCAGACTTACTCCATATCCATCTTCGCTTCTTCAAGCTTTTCGCTTGGAGATTGTTGGTTGTTTATCAACGCTTCACGTTTGGAAATTGCCGCGTGCGCCAATTTGTGCTATCTACTGCCCGGCTGACGCGATTTTCCGGCAACAGCGGGCAACAGAGGTATGATGTCATACCCCGTACCCCTCCCCACATCCCATCCCCCCCACTGGTCCACGCTGATTGGTCGATACGTTTTGACAGCAGTAGGCAGCAGCAGTCAGCCCGTCAGCAGGCGTCGTGAACAAGGCTCATGGACCGTGTTGGAGCTTGGAGCCGGGCCATCCAGCCCCAAGGTAACTTAATAACTAGGTAGCGCGGGTTTGCCGCTTCAACACAGGGGCAATGGGTGCATGGTTTGACAACTAAGTAAAAAATATCTCCTAAACCAGACATATTTTGCTTAAGCATTATATACCATTGGTAATTAATTTAATTATAAAACGTTTCAAACAATTGGACATTTTCATAAGCATCCAATAAGAAATTCGTGTTTGCGGTAATTAGATGAGGCGGCAATGCACTTATACATTAAGATTCCTGTTAACCACATGCGACCAAACCGGCGCAGCTGACGCTATTGCAATTAGATGAGGCGGCAATGCACTTATACATTAAGGTTTCTGTTAACTTCCTGTCAGTAGAATTAACCAAACCCGCAGCAGACGCTGTTGTAATTGGATGAGGCGGCAATGCACTTATACATTGAGGTTCCTGTTAACTCTTTGCTATTCGGTATCTCCGGAATCGACGGAATCGGAGGACCAAACATCAGCTGGCACGACTTTCTTTTGATGCCTCAAGCCCGCACCCCCCTGATCCAGGCTGCCCCCACCCTGACGTTGCCCGAGGCACCTCCTGCCCCGCGGATGCACAGCAGACCAAACAGAGCCTGTGTTGAAGCTGTCGTGCCCCGGGGCGTGGCTGCCCCCATCCTGGCGTTGTCCGAGGCACCTCCTGCCTCGCGGATGCACAGCAGACCAAACAGAGCCTGTGTTGAAGCTGTCGTGCCCCGGGGCGTGGCTGTCCCCATCCTGGCGTTGTCCGAGGCACCTCCTGCCCCGCGGATGCACAGCAGACCAAACAGAGCCTGTGTTGAAGCTGTCGTGCCCCGGGGCGTGGCTGCTGCCGGCCCCGGCGTTGTCCAGTATCCCTGGGAGACATGGTGAGTCAGCGGGGCAGTGGCCACTACAGAGCCGCAGGCAGTCGGCCGGGTGCCACTGGCTGGGTCAGCTGAACATTGATCGGCGGCTGGGGCGGCGGTGGGGCGGCGGTGGGGCGGCGGCGGCGAGCGGCGAGGAGTGGTCCGTCGGTGGGGACCACGTGCTGCTGCCCAGACAGCCAGGAGGCGGCTCCGCCGGCGCCAGCAGACGACCGGCCGCCGCCGCCGCCGCCGTATCCAGGCCGTCTGAGAAGCCACTGGAGCTGCCACATTTTAGGACACACACCCATAGGCTAAGGTTTAATTTTGCGAGCCATGAAGAGCATCATTGCATCGGAGTATCGGAGTCGGAGTAGAATGTTAAGTGAATCAGGAAATAATGTAAAACGTGCAAATTGGTTCGAAGTCCCATTGGGCTGATTCAGGGTAATGTTAGGGAGAGTCTAAAGGGACTATCCCACCTTAATATTATATTTATGTTGAGCTAGCCATTTTGATGGCTTGGCATTAAGTATAGTAGCAGTTAAAACAACCACAATGATCTAATCAAAAAGATATTCGAGTTTGATTTTGACATCTGTAAAAAATAAGGCTCATGTGTATTTTAATAGGGCCTATAAACCGACAGCGTCGTCTCTTTACCCAACTGGTAATGATAGTCGACTTGTTTTAAGGTCAGCCTTGGAATATTTTCGTCTTTCATTTCTCGATCCCCGGGTGGTTCGCAATCTAAGCCAATCTAGACACCGGGTGGTTCGCTTTTTCTGGGCAATAGATGTCGACAAACAATTGTGCCATACATTTGGCAGCACAAAGGATTTTCGTTATTAAAAAAACATATGACGTCACCAACCCAACTTTCCGTTTAAAACTAACAGTTGAATATCTTATATCAAGATTAAAAAAAAAAAATTGGGAAAAAGTTCACGAACATGTTCAGCTGACCTCGCCTGGCATGTAGACATACAATTAAGTGTGATTCGACAACTTTCACAAAGGTCCCTTTAAGCCGTGATCGGTACCACTAATATTTCGGTCTAAACGCACATTTGGAGCTTCACAAGGCTTTGCATAAGAAGCAATGCAGCCGACGTGGGGTTTAATACCCATTCCGGGGACAAAGAAAGTTAAATAAGAAGCAGCCGTGGTCACATTTCAGCGGCCAGTGCAAAAACGTCAGACGGCATGCCGCGCTGCGAGTACGTAACGATCGGTACGCTGACATCCATAAATCAACTCCCTCGGTAATATATGGAAATGATGGGCTAATAAATGAACAGCAATTCCTAAACACCGCGTGATGGGTTGATTTGCGTGCCCACACGCACAGCAATAATGAACGAGCCATACCGCCACAACTTTCCCCGGGCTGTTCATCGAGCCATTAGCTAATGGCGGACCACTGTTGACATGCCCGAGTACACGGCCTGCTAACGATACTGAGCGACGGATGAGCCACTCGGCACGGGTCATGCGCAGTCGGGTCCCGGCAGTCAAGTCCAGAGCCACCGCACAGTGTTCAGCAAGTCTCTTCGCTGTTAACGTTACACATATGTATGTCCCTCATCCTATTCACTCATTCATTCATCTCCTGGACCAGGTGGTGACCAGGTCTCTCCATGTGGTGACTAAGTCCTATCAGCGTTCTCCCGAGTCCTTTGGCCTGAAGAGTGGGACGAGGAACGGAAAGCGCCACTCCTCCGTGACTCTGTAGCGCCTATCAGCCCTCCGTCGCTGCCTGACATCAGCCGACAGCACGGCGGCCCACGCCTTGGCCGTGGGCACGCCAGGCCGCCGGCCGCCACTGTCGCCCGTCCACGTCTGCAGCCGCCAGTCCAACCCGATCCGACCGATACAGGAGCGACCATGGTCACGGTCATGCAGCCATCTTATCTCCTACTGATCACATTATCTACAGGGTGCCTGCTCGTCACGTGTTGACTAAATACCTCATTAACGTTGCGATTGCCAGGAAGGACAGCAACGGCAGCGTAATTTTGACCAGTTAAAGAACGATAAGATGTCATCCCGAACGAGTAACTACGAGGCCGACTGACCGAGCAAATGACTTCTCAGCTCTATGCCCTATCTCAGCCCTATCTCAGCCCTATCTCAGCCCTATCTCAGCAAATCGCTTCTCAAATAAGGATGACCTTGCCTCAGCCAAAAGTTCATCCGCAGCCACAATCAGCTAACGCCGATCGTAAAGCCCGGCGTAATCAGTCGGCATATTGACTCTGCAGAACGTGAGCAGCATTGGCGGAAGCAGCTCCGCGCGAAGAAAAGCTTCAAGCTCATCTTCCCGTTCTCATTTCTCTGGAGACTCTCTGACGTGGGAATCACCTCAACGGAGATGCCGTCTTGACGTGGCGTAACGCCTATTCGTCGGGCACACCACACGGACGCAGTATACCGGCCAGGCACTGTGCGTAGCTTGCAGCAGCTGCAGCAGCTCAGGCCTTCCCAGCTCTACACCCCCACCGTCGGCGCCGCAACTCTGCAACCTAGTCCGTACCTCGCGCGCGTCCCGCGTCGGGGTCGAAGCCGGGTCGTAGGGTCGCCGGATCATCAGCGAAGGTCATCCCCGGCCGGCAACTGGGTCATCGCCGCGGGTCACACGGACGCGGCCCGGCCGTAAACGCACGGGGCCACGCCGGGAGCCGACCTTCGCGCCCGGGCGGCGGCGGCGGCGGCGGCGGCGGCGGCGGCGGCGGCGGCGGAGGGAGCACGTGCCACGCGGGCCAGCCGGCGGCGGCGGCGGCAGCCAATGTCGGCGGCATGGAGCGAGGTCATCCGGCACACCTACTGGGCACCGCTCCTGACACGGAGGGCCGTGGGAGGAGGCCGGATGCCGCGACGGTGCCCGCCGGGCCCGGGGACGCCTCCAGCTGTACAGCAGTCACGCGGTAACAGCGGGTCGCTGGGCGCGGGGAATTGAGATGAGATCCGGAGAGTCGTGGCCGATAGAGGAAGCACTCTCACGTATGGCAAGTGTCTTGAACGTCTTCGAGACTGCAAAATACGGGGATCCTAGCCGTGACTGGGACAAATACACACAAAAAAAAACAGTTCGCAGGACAAGTTTAAGAATGTGCCAGACAATAGCGGACGGTAATGGTTTCCTAATGGCCATATATTTAAGAAGAAAACCCGAGCTTTGGGAAAATTAATTCCGACCTTGAGCCTTCTTCAGTATACCCAAACTCAAATGCCAAAAAACATTCATATCTTTCTTTGGATTTCATTGCAATATGCAACAATGAGCATCTTTGTCCTGAAATTAGGCATACATTACACATTACACATATTCATAAATGTTATATCAACATTACCGAGCACAAATGCTATGGTCTCTGTTAACCACGCGCCGCCACCATAGCTCACCAGCTAGAATGCATTCACATACGCGGCTTGATCGATGTCACAATCGCTCCTACACTACTCTTTCTGAAGGCTCTTCCTGGCGTCGTCTTCCTGAATATACATCACGCAACGTCTGGGCGTGCGAGAAGGAGCGAGCCGGCCGCACGCCACGCCACGCCACGCCAGTCTGCATAATGCATTCAGAATAGCGGATCGGGCCACTCAGCTGCTCTGGCCCGCCCCGCCCCCCCCCCCCCCCCCCCTTCTGGGAACATCAATGCCGCTTATAAGCCACCGTTAAGCAAATCACCGTCCTAAATATTGACATAGGTCAAGGCAGCGTGAGCGTAGATCTACTTATCTGCTGAATAATGAATGGCAATGGAGATACGGTGCTGTTGAGGAATGAGTGTTGATTACAGTGTTGATAACACATACGTTGATTTAGTGCAGGTTAATATGTCGTTAAATGGGCGACTTTCGAATGGTTCACCAATAACAACCGGCGCTTGGGAAAAGCGACGTAATCTGACTCCGAACGAGACCGAGTTTTAAATTGAGACAAACGACATGACGATTAACTCGCACCTGTTAAGATTTATGTTTCCCATTGTCGTAGACAATGTGAAGACATAAATACCTGGCAAGATACAGTCAACTTCTGTTATTTGATCGGAAATGCGACAATCATTCTCACGCGCAAACCCAACGCGCATGTAACTCAACACCTTACTCTCCGACGCAAAGCAGATGCCCTCCACTGCGCTCAGTCGCCAAGCCCGGTCGATGCTCAAAAGCCTAAATACTTGCTGCTGATTTAACGAAGCGTCGAGTCGGCGGAACGTTGCTGATAAGTCCCTGCTGATTTGGCGGGGCTCTGCTTGTTGTTTGTTTGTTGGGGCTTAAGGGCGCGACGACTGCATGGTCAATTTGCGCCGGGTGCTCTGCTGATTTAACGAAACGTCGACGGGTTGCACGGACATCGCTGATTAAACAAAATGCCAATGAGTTTCGGGGCACTGCTGAATTGACGAAACACCGCTGCGCTCCGGTAAAACTGTCAGCACGCCCCGTCCGCGCGGACCAATCGACCACACAGACGGAGCCGGAGCCGGGTCTGTGTGCCGGCTCACGGTGATGACGTAACGGGCTCGTCGCTCACGGTGCCCGATCGGTCTCCATTCGGTTCAGAGCCGGCGTCCAATTAGGACAGCAGCAGCCGGGGGCCGACACACGGCGGCCAGTCCCGTTCGGTAGATACATGGGCAGCGCCGGGCCACAGACGCGGCACTCTGCATATTGAGCGAGGAACATCCGGGAGGGAAGCGGAGCAAGATAACTTCATCTGGTAATCCTTGACTCAGGTGCTGAGCACATTTGAATGGCGTTAGCAAAAAGTTTTTGAATGGCGTTTGGCACACTTGAATGGCGCAGAAAAGAGCAGGCCTGAAAGGAGTGAGCTCGACGGAAGAGAAGTTGCGGTATGCGGTTTCAGAGTAGCCTTGTCTCCATGGGTGGCCTTTGACCGGCCGCGGCGGTAGGCCTTCGAAACCGGGCCGCTCCCAGGCTGGAAACTGGAGCGGGTTGTTCAGGACTGGCAGCACCGCTCGGCGTCCGCCCGCAACCCAACCGCAGCCGCGGTCGTACCTGTCTCGGCTAGACAACCGCGGTCGCACCATGAGAGACGACCGCGGCCGAACCAGTCAGACGACCGCGTCCGAACCAGTCAGACGACCGCGGCCGAACCAGAGTCAGACGACCGCGGCCGAGTCAGACGACCGCGGCCGAACCAGTCAGACGACCGCGGCCCAACCAGTCAGACGACCGCGGCCGAACCAGTCAGACGACCGCGGCCGAACCAGTCAGACGACCGCGGCCGAACCATGAGAGACGACCGCGGCCGAACCAGTCAGACGACCGCGGCCGAACCAGTCAGACGACCGCGTCCGAACCAGTCAGACGACCGCGGCCGAACCAGAGTCAGACGACCGCGGCCCAACCAGTCAGACGACCGCGGCCGAACCAGTCAGACGACCGCGGCCTTACCATGAGACGACCGCGGCCGAACCAGTCAGACGACCGCGGCCGAACCAGTCAGACGGCCGCGGCCGAACCATGAGAGACGACCGCGGCCGAACCAGTCAGACGACCGCGGCCAAACCAGTCAGACGACCGCGGCCAAACCAGTCAGACGACCGCGGCCGAGTCAGACGGCCGCGGCTGAGAAAGGACGACCGCGGTCAGCCTTGGAATTTTGGGCCATTTTCTGGACTTTTTGGGTCCAAATAATTTTGCTCTCTTCCTTTTTTCCTCTAGAAATGTGTTCTGTTTTCACCTGATCTTACCGACATTGTAGTTGAAATATAATTCAATTTTCCTCACAAGGATTTCATATCTATCACAAATCAGGATTTGTTTTCTTTCGAAGTAAAATAATTTGTCACAAAATAGGGAAATCTTAATTTTCCTAAC
This sequence comes from Chirona hameri, assembly GCA_036785665.1. Classification (NCBI taxonomy): domain Eukaryota; kingdom Metazoa; phylum Arthropoda; class Thecostraca; order Balanomorpha; family Balanidae; genus Chirona; species Chirona hameri. The sequence continues at coordinate 116,660 of JAXIVJ010001246.1, forward strand.
AATACAATTTTACTCTCCAACTATGGATTTGTACTCTCCGGGACCAGGTCATGAAACGAAAAATCCAACGCTGACCGCGGTCGAGCTGACCTGTGTCATATCGAGTTTAGTTTAGCTGATCCCGGCTCATCACTGGCCAGTGGTCACAGACCAAGGCATGGCGGTGGCGAAGGTGGAAGATCTTACAGAGGCAAGCTCCGGAGGCCAGCCTCATGCAAGTCAGACCCTGCCTTGGATGAAACAGCACTTGCCTCCACCCATTCAAACCTTCCTTCTAGAACCTCACCAGCAATCAATGCATCACTGGTGACCAAACAAGGACGCAATGACGCCTCCCTCTACTCAACTACATCACAGTTATCATCCTGAGAGCCGTAACACGTCGGCAATGGGGCACTCCACCTGGCGGATGTTTTAACAGCCGGCTGAAAACCATCGAACGTGTTTGTGAGCCATTCGAAGGAGAAACTGTGACAGCGAGAGACAGACGGATCACAGAAGCAGCGAGCATCGGCTCTGGCTGGCTTAACTCTCGCCCGGGTAGGGCAAAATCACTACGTGTTCGGGTGGGGTGGGGTAGGGTGGGGGTACGACCCCCCCCCCCTTAGCGTTTCGCCCCTAATTGAGCTAGAGCTTCGATTAAAAGACGAGCGTGTTGCTTGTGACGAGAGGAAGCCGCTGATACCCGATGTTAAGGTCGTGGGTCATTATGTGACCTCTGAGGTCATGTCAATGACCCAAGTCATCCAAATTGAAAATGCGTATAAATTGAATTTTATCGAGCTAGAATCGTGAATGAGCATATCATAATGCTTAATAGGTGCCAAAATTCGTAATCAGCGTCACAAAATGCCCTAAAAACTCCAAAAATTCCAAAAATTCCAAAAGGTCATGTCAGGTCATCTGAGGTCAGTGACCTCAGTTGACCTGCGGATGCGCATGACCCCAATGGCACATATAATTATCTAAAATGGATCCCAAATTTGAAATCAGCGTCACAAATTGTCCTAGAAACCGCGAGATGCCCAAAAAAGTCATCTGAGGTCATCGGAGGTCAATGACCTCAGTTGACCTCTGAAAAGGTCAATCAAGGTCATAATCTCAGATGAAACCACAACTGTCACCTGGAAACACCTTCGCATATGCTCCTGAACAAAAAAAAAACACTCGGAAACTGCACAAGATGCAAGCATCGATCTGCGGTACGCCAGTTGCGCCTGACATGACCTTGAGAAACAGGCCATAGGTCACGGGTCATGTGGGTTAGAAATTCAAATTTGACAGATTATGTGTCAAATTTGTCAAAAGTAGGGTACTGAAAGTTTTATCGCAATCGGTTAGAAACTACGCGAGTTATTCCAGAAAAACCGAGGGGGTGGCACCACCCCCTACCCCGGCGACGCGTCCATTATTCGTTTATAAATGGTGAAGTTGTGTGCGAAAAACGAATGACAAATAATTATCACCATCATCATCATCATAACCAAGTTTATTCAACATTAAGTACCATGTGACATACACAACATAAATCAGACAGGCGCAAAAGCAATGCTTAGAGTAAAGCGCCATGTCTAAATAATGCGAAAAATGTTTGACTGCGACTGCGACCGACGCCACGGCGTTTTTTCCACACCAATGTTTTTTGTTTCCTGTCGGCAAGAAACAAAAGGCATATAACAATAATTAAGTAACGCATGTATTTTACCACGAAAAGGTTAGTAACAGCCAGAAAACATGTTTGCACTAGTTTCAACCAATCACACCCACACGGTAAACACAATGCCGACCATTTAAATATTTCCCAGGTGGCCATTTTCTACACAGCAATCCATCTTCTCACCAGCCATTCATTTTGACATCAACCCAGCCGCCAGACGCGTGCGTGCCGCCCAGCCGGCGCCCGGCCCGGCCACCGCCCATCGGCCGACGGCCGACGGTACCACCCAGCTGGTCGGCCGCTGGAGACCGCCTGGCTTGCTTCTAGAGCCCGGTCGGCGCAGGGAGCCCGGCCTGGAGTCACCCGCTCCACCCAGCCTGGAGTCACCCGCTCCGCCCAGCCTGGAGTCACCCACTCCGCCCAGCCTGGAGTCACCCACTCCGCCCAGTCTGGAGTCACCCACTCCGCCCAGCCAGCCTGGAGTCACCCACTCCAGCCTGGAGTCACCCGCTCCGCCCAGTCTGGAGTCACCCGCTCCACCCAGACTGGAGTCATCCGCTCCACCCAGCCTGGAGTCATCCGCTCCGCCCAGCCCGGAGTCACCCGCTCCAGCCCGGAGTCACCCGCTCCAGCCTGGAGTCACCCGCTCCCCAGCCAGCTGCCGGCCGGGCTCTGATAGCCTCCACGCACGCTGTGCAGCAGAAGGTAAACACGAGTCCAAAACGCCCCGCGGCAGGGGTTGAGATCGCCAGGCTTCCGATGAGCCCCGCGGCAGGGGTTGAGATCGCCAGGCTCCAATGAGCCCCGCGGCAGGGGTTGAGATCGCCAGGCTTCCAAAACGCCCCGCGGCAGGGATTGAGATCGCCAGGCTTCCAATGAGCCCCGCGGCAGGGATTGAGATCGTCAGGCTTCCAAAACGCCCCGCGGCAGGGGTTGAGATCGCCAGGCTTCCAATGAGCCCCGCGGGGGGGGGGGGGGGGTTGAGATCGCCAGGCTTCCGATGAGCGGCAGCGTAGGTTGGTTCGGAGATATTCCGGTAGTGATACCTGGTATGGCGGTGTTCATCCCTCCGACACACAAACGAGAGATGGTCCTTCCATCCACCATTGTCGTCTGGCAAGTTTGGATGGAAGAAGCAAAGGAATCTTGGGCAGTCTTGCCAGTGGATTAAAACGCTCGTTTGCGGTATGGAGGAGTCCCGGGTTTGGATCTCGGGGCGATCGGTTTAGGAATAAGCTCCCCATTGATCCGTAGCCTAACAGCGGTGTATACGTAACGATACTCGCAGTAATTGGATGCATTGCTTGTTGTCGATAGGCAGAAATAAGCAAAAAAAATAATGACCATTCGATACCACCCTCGCCTGGCTCGGCCTAAACATAGGAATTCACTGCCGCCCACAGGAGCCACCTTGTCCGCTGCAGATGGGGGGGGGGGGGGGGGGGGCACGGCACGCTGCTGGGCAGAGTATCACCGCCATTGCAGCGCGCACCCAGCAGTATGTCCATCAGCTGGACTAGCAGACGGCAGCATAAGAACACCGCTATGGCGACGGCTCAGCCAGGGGGCACCACGCTGTATAGCAGTGATAAACAAACACCTGCCACCACCCGACGCAGTGCGACCGAGACCAGAGGTCAGAGGTCAGCGGTCAGCAGCCAGCGTTGGGCGTCCATCGGCCAGCGTTGGGCGTCCATCGTCAATTGTGTATCTCCAGCGTCCAGCTCAACGTCCAACATCCAGCGTCCAGCGTTCATCAGTCAGCGTCCAGCAGCCAGCGTTCATCAGCCAGCGTTCATCAGCCAGCGGCCTTTGTCCGGCGTCCGGCGTCCGGTGCCCAGCGTCTCTCAGCCAGCGGCTGCACAACAGACGCGCACGGGCCGCGGGGAATGCGGCCAGCCGGCCGGCAGACGTGACGTTTTTACTCGGCGGCTGACGGCGCCGGTCACGTGCCTCCCAGCTCCCACCCGGATACAATGATGAACGGGAGCAGACTGAGGCGGCCGGGGAAAAATAGAAACAGCCTGGGCCAGACAGGAGATGGGAGCAGGTGGATACAGCCGGAACAAGACGGAGACAGCTGGAGCCAAACAGAGACAGCCGAGACCAAACGGGAGGAGACGGAGCTGTTCTCCGAAACAGTGGCGGAAGTAGCGGCGGCTGCTCGCGCCGCCACTGTTCACGGCTCCCGTATCGGCGGGGGGCAGACGCCAATCTCTGGGAGCAGCCTGACGAGGCCAGACACCCTGTACGGGCTCCTGGTCACAATATTACCAAATGCCGTGAATGCGTAAGTACGGCATGCCGTGAATGGAGTGCTCAGAATGCCGCACTTAGGGAACCACGGCATTTTGTTTGTTCAATCTCATTGTCGAAATAGCTCAGTCGGGAGAACGCTAGACTGAAGAGTGGGATGTCCCAGATTCAATCCCGGGTTTCAAAGGTGGTGCAGGTCGGCGCACCAATATGCCGTACTACGGCATTGGTAAGATAGGGTGCGATCACGGCACTTGGTAAGATTGGGCCCTGAACTGCACGATACGGTATCTCCGCCGCCAGCCCCAGGAGTCCACCGACGGGTCATCAGAAACCAGTCGACACGTACAAAAACGAGCTGCCCTGTCCCGTCCCGGCGTCCGCGCACCACGCTGCTCTAAGGCGGCGCGGCCTCCGTCCTGACATGCGGCCAGTGAGCTCTCAGCGCATGTGACAGGTGTATCCGGGGTCGTACCGGCCGGCTTCTGTCAACAGGAAGACGTCAGCGCCCCGCAGCACAGCGAGACCAGAGGCGGTCCCAGGTGGCGGACTCGGCAGGGCAAGGCAGAGGCGGTCCCAGGGAGCGGAGCCGACAGAGCGGGACCAGAGGCGGTGCTAGGCAGCGAGTCAAGCACAGCGGGGAAGAGGCGGTCCCAGGCAGCGAACCCAGTCGGACGCGACCAGCACCGGACGCTGGGTGACAGTCCCATCCCCTTCGTTCGACCCCGACCCGAGCCGTGCAAGGAGGAACCAGCTGAAGCCAGCTGAGATCAGCCGAAGCCAGCCGACGTCATCCCAAGTCAGCTGAGCCCAGCCGGCACCAGCCGACGCCCCGCCCCCGCCCCAGCGAGATGACGTCACAACTCCAAACAAACAGCGGGGGCCGGGGACGCCGTTCTGCCCAGCGGCACTACAGAGGGCGGCACTTCAGAGACGAGGGCTGCAGTGGCAACACCGGCGGCAGAGGCGCAACAACAGGCCGCCACAGCAACACCGCCAGGGCGTCGCGCAAATCAAGACGTCTCGATAGTTTGATCGGTTATGATAGCGATTGTTGCAGACGTTTACGCCCAGCTGCAAACGTGCGCAGCGTTGGCCCGACTATCAATATACACCACCATCTAATATTTAGAAACGGTCTCTGGCCGTCGCAAACCGAGAACAAATGTTTCCGCTCGAACTTGCAGCAGTGCGGTTGCTAGGGCTGAACAAAAGGCCAGCTACCTATTCGAGCAGTGAGTAAAGCTGGGCGTCGCGTAGCAGTCGCTTTGCCGGCAGCGTCATTAGTCCTTGTATGGCTGACATTTCGATGATTTCTGCTTTAGGGTGTTGCAACTGCCGAGGTTAAATGGCTGGCATTTCGACCGCTCCGCTGCAGGACTGAGGACAGAGCTGCGGCAGTGGCGGCGCTCTACTGCGTCAGCGACTGCCCACGTCCAAATGGCGGACACTGACGACGCTCAGCACTTGTGCTCAGCACGCCGCTCAGCACAACACAGTGCACACAGTGCTTAGGGTGTGCCCAAAAAAACAGATTTGTTGAAAAGTATTGGTGCTCAGGGCTAATGTGGTTCTCCGAGACCTGGCGAGTTGAACGGTGTCCTTTTATCCATATTGGAGTTTGTCTAGGGGTTCCTCAAAAGGCTTAAAATTTGGGGTGTATTAACCCATTACGGCAATGAGGGACCACTATCTGCATGGCGCTCAGTGGACAGTTGCGTCTGTTAGCAGCCATGAATTGATGTTTTCGCTGATGCTTAACTCGAATATTGCCCCCCCCCCCAAAAAAAAAATCTGCAAAATTTTGAAAAAATTATATATCTATTTGTTTTGTATATCATAAATGGATTTCTGATAAAATTCTGGTCCCGATAGATTACTTTTTAATACAAATATCGAACCTGAAATGTTGGCTAAAAGTGGAACAGAAATGTGTCCAAAAGCTTGGTTCAGGCTTATTTTCAAGCTTATGGACACATGTCTGTTCCACTTTTAGCCAACATTTCAGGTTCGATATTGTATTAAAAAGTAATCCATCGGGACCAGAATTTTATCAGCAATCCATTTATGATATTTAAAAAAATGGGAATTTTGCAAAATTTTGCGTTTTGAAAATTAAAAAAAAAATTGTTTTGAAAATATTCGGGTTAAGCATCAGCTAAAAAAAAATCAATTCATGCCTGCTAACAGACGCAACTGTCGACCGGAGCCTCATGCATATAGTGATCCCTCATTGCCGTAATGGGTTAATACATCCCAAACTTTAAGCCTTTTGAGGAACCCCTAGACCAACTCCAATATAGATAAAAATGGCACCGTTCAACTCGCCAGAACTCTGAGAACCACGTTAGCCCTGAGCACCAATACTTTTCAACAATTCTTTTGTTTTGTCACACCCTACTGTCGCTGTGCTGCAGGCGGCCTGCACGGAGTGTACACCGTGCGGTGTGCGGCGTGTCAGTCTGTCAGTCCGTCGGGTGGCCGGACGGCAGTCAGCTGACGCGCCGTCTGTCGCCCCTCTGCCGCCGCTGCACCCCCCCCCCCCCCTCCCCGCGTTCAACCATCCGCCCCGTCCGTCCGGCCGGCCGGCGCCCGGCCTTGCCAGGTATGCCGCGCGCTGCGGCCGGCGCGGCTGTGGGGCTGCTGTGGCGCGGCTGTGGCGCGGCTGTGGGGCAGCTGTGGCGCGGCTGTGGGGCTGCTGTGGGGCGGCTGTGGCGCGGCTGTGGGGCTGCTGTGGGGCAGCTGTGGCGCGGCTGTGGGCAGCTGTGGCGCGGCTGTGGCGCGGCTGTGGCGCGGCTGTGGCGCGGCTGTGGCGCGGCTGTGGGGCGGCTGTGGGGCGGCTGTGGGGCGGCTGTGGGGCTGTTGTGGGCTGATGTGGGGCGGCTGTGGGGCTGTTGTGGGGCTGCTGTGGCGCTGCTGTGGCGCGGCTGTGGCGCGGCTGCGGGGCGGCTGTGGGGCGGCTGTGGGGCTGCTGTGGCGCAGCTGTGGCGCGACTGCGGGGCGGCTGCGGGGCGGCTGCGGGGCGGCTGCGGGGCTGCTGTGGCGCAGCTGTGGGGCTGTTGTGGGGCTGCTGTGGCGCGGCTGTGGGGCGGCTGTGGGGCTGTTGTGGGGCTGCTGTGGGGCGGCTGCGGGGCTGCTGTGGCGCAGCTGTGGCGCGGCTGCGGGGCGGCTGTGGCGCGGCTGTGGGGCGGCTGTGGGGCGGCTGTGGGGCGGCTGTGGGGCGGCTGTGGGGCTGCTGTGGGGCAGCTGTGGCGCGGCTGTGGGGCAGCTGTGGCGCGGCTGTGGCGCGGCTGCGGGGCGGCTGCGGGGCTGCTGTGGCGCAGCTGTGGCGCGGCTGTGGGGCGGCTGTGGGGCGGCTGTGGGGCGGCTGTGGGGCGGTGGCAGGATGGCAGGACGCGGCAGCAGCCGGGTGACGGTGGCCGGCCACGCCGGGTGAACGGCACACAGAGCTCCATCACCACAGCAGCAGCCAGGCAGCGGCGGTCGACAGACCGGTGCGACCAACACTGCCCACGCTCGGTCGGATAGGCCGGAACGCCGCAGACAATGGCGATTGGTCTGCCACTGATCGATGAGACGCTCTCTCGATGAGTGAGGAGCACATAGGATAGTCTGCACACTGAACAGCTCTGGAGAAGTCAACAGAAGTTAACGGAAGACACAGAAGTTATATCAGGGGGCCACGTGTCAAGACTTCGCGGGTATGTCAGTGAAGACAATGTCGACATTTTGAGCTTCACTCGGGAGATATTATTCAGATGATTGGCTTATCTGAATAACTATGGCCAATAATGGAAGCAGTGTAAACGACATTCAACGTTTCTTAGTTGTATTGCCTCAAACTTAAATGAATGCCAGCTCTCCGACCAGCTGACTTCCACGGAACCATTGGTAGTAAGCAGCACGAGCTTCTACAAATCAGAGTGAGAGCCTGCCTACAACAGCTCGACATGGGGCTCCGTCTAACACAAACCGCCGAGCCACGCCGCATCTCCGAGACCACCGTGTGTGTGTGTACGAGCTGTATGCGCCCCGGCGCCCCGGGGCCAGCCGAGAGCGAGACGCCCGTCCTTTTGTGTCGCACACGGGGCGCCACAACAAGGCGCTTCATCATCGTGACCGACTGCGTCGCTGCCAGTCGGCCACCCCCTTACGAGGCCTTCACGGAGTCGAGCGGCGGGTGCCGCCCAGCGGGGATCCAGCGCCATGACCCCCACGTGTCGCGGTATCGGGCGCTGTGACCCCCACGTACCGCGGTGCCGGCCGGACCGGGCTGCGGGCCGGGCGCCGCCAGGCGAGAGTCAGAGCGCCTGACCCCCGCACCGCCCGCACACATCGATACCGACTGGAACCGACTGGGACGGCAGTGCGATGGTGACGCACAGCCGCTGCATTGTGTAACAGCTCGGCGACCACCCGAGGCGGTGCAGCGCAGAGACGCCCCTCACCGCTGATGTCATCCACCTGAGCCAGCGACGTGGGAGTCTACTGCAACAGGAATGGCTGAACGTGAATTAAACACTGCTAAAACTAACTAATGGGCGCGTTCGAGTGGTCTTCATTGGGTTTATTCGCTGTTAAACGAAATTATGTCCGGTGTTAATCACATAAAACTGAGAAAACGCTCTATAATCAAACGTGATATGGTGTGGTCAATGTTCATGGACCTCAGGCTTATCAAAATGTGAAATGGGCCACGCGTTTTTGTTTCAAAAGCATTCATACTATTGGTGCCAATCGGTACAATCATTTTCGGAATTCCGAATTTGTCCGAAGACCGATTCGGTTTTCGGACGGACATAAACATATTTCTTAGGACATTTTCGGACATCCAATGCTCAAGGATGGCTTGTCGCAAAAATCACTCAGTTACTTTTTTATTAAAAAGGAAAGTGTGTCACAGGTAATTCATTTCCATATCAAAAACTTTTCTGCTTTCGAACAAATTTCGGACAAACAATGATTTTCGGACAGTTTCGGACGGACAGCTGACCATGGTCTTGGACATCGGTCGGACATGGGACAAATATTTTCTGAAACTGGCACCACTAATTCACACCATCAAGGTTCAAATTAATTGATCAGCAGGGAGACAAACGTTCCGCTCCGAATACTACCATTTGTTTACTTTAACTTCCGCAGCTACGCTTACCTGATAGGATTTTTCTTCGAGAGCCATCAACCTATCTGACAAATCATTCTCGCCCATGTCCAACCAACGCATCTCCAGACACCGCGTGACGTCACAGTTCAGCATGTGACGTCACAGGAGCGGGGCGAGTGGGCGGCACCTGACCTTGCCAGTCATGTACGGAGCGCGCCGCCCGAGAGCCGAGCACGAGTGGTCTACAGCGGGCCACTCGACGCCGGCTGATAGCGCGGCATAGTGTACTGTGTCGCTCCGGATATGAGCGATGCACCGGAATGTCACAGAACTACACACAGACACACACACACATAGACAGATACAGACAGACAGATACAGACAGACAGACAGATACAGACAGACAGACAGATACAGACAGACAGATACAGACAGACAGATACAGACAGACGGATACAGACAGACGGATACAGACAGACAGATACAGACAGACAGATACAGACAGACAGATACAGACAGACAGACACAGACAGACAGACACAGACAGACAGATACAGACAGACAGATACAGACAGACAGATACAGACAGACAGATACAGACAGACAGATACAGACAGACAGATACAGACAGACAGATACAGACAGACAGATACAGACAGACAGACACAGACAGACAGACACAGACAGACAGACACAGACAGACAGATACAGACAGACAGATACAGACAGACAGATACAGACAGACAGATACAGACAGACAGATACAGACAGACAGATACAGACAGACAGATACAGACAGACAGATACAGACAGACAGATACAGACAGACAGATACAGACAGACAGATACAGACAGACAGATACAGACAGACAGATACAGACAGACAGATACAGACAGACAGATACAGACAGACAGATACAGACAGACAGATACAGACAGACAGATACAGACAGACAGATACAGACAGACAGATACAGACAGACAGATACAGACAGACAGATACAGACAGACAGATACAGACAGACAGATACAGACAGACAGATACAGACAGACAGATACAGACAGACAGATACAGACAGACAGATACAGACAGACAGATACAGACAGACAGATACAGACAGACAGATACAGACAGACAGATACAGACAGACAGATACAGACAGACAGATACAGACAGACAGATACAGACAGACAGATACAGACAGACAGATACAGACAGACAGATACAGACAGACAGATACAGATACTGACAGATACAGGTCCTGAATTCAGCTGTGACAAATATTAGCTCGATGTGACCTCAGGTTTTGGAGTTATGGCCACGGGCATTTTGGAAAGTCACGCTGCAGAGGTATGTTTGGAGGCCACAATAGCGCATTTGACTTCACTAAATATCCAAAAATATATGGCTGAATTCGCAATGAAACCGAGATTCTATTTTTTTTTGCGTGGCCTTGAATGACCTTGAAACCGTGACCTCGTGACCTTTTTTCGTTGACTTCGTATGCCCCCGGGTACACCTCTGATTTCAATTTTGGCTGCAAAATACTCGTCAATATATTGCCTAAATCGATCACACACAAACAAACACAAACAAATAAAAAAGGTGCGTTTTTAACAAACAAACAAATAAAAAAGTGCGCTTTTCCTCCAATTTCCGTCGATATATGTGTGTTTTCGAATTACCCCCCAAGGGGAGGGGTAACGAGCGAATATCTGCGAACCTATGGGACCGATTTGGGTGGGGTCTTCACCATTCGATCCGGCGTGGTCTAAAACGGTGCCATATTGAGTTTTATCCACTTTGATCCAATCTAAGTGAACTAAAATTCCATTTCGGTACCAACACCGCCAAAATCGTTGCCGACGACGTCATGCTCCGAACCTATGGGACCGATTTGGGTGGGGTCTTCACCATTCGATCCGTCGTGGTCCAAAACGGTGGATTTTTTTTTTTAGTTTGATCCACTTTGGTCTAATCTAAATGGACCAAATGTGACCAAAACCTACAAAAATCGTTGCCGACGTCATGCTTCGATCTATGGGACCGATTTGGGCGGGGTCTTCGCCTTTCCATCCGTTTTGGACCACGCCGGATGGCTGCGTGGTGTTGCTAGTCACCCTGACAATGTGTATACCAAATATCGGGTCTCTAGCTGCAATGGTAGCTGAAATATCCGCCTGTTACCCCTCCCCTTAGGGTTAATTCGAAAACACGCACGCATATTGGCGGAAAATATGGAAATTAGAGGAAAACACTTTTTTATTTTTTGCGTTGTTAGGCATTGACAAGTATTTTGCGAAGTGAAAAATTGAAATCAGAGGTGTACCCGGGGTCACAAGAGATCAACGAAAACAAGGTCACGAGGTCACGGTTTCAAGGTCATTCAAGGTCACGCAAAAAAAAATATCTGTTTGATTGCAAATTCAGCCATATAATGATTTTTTTATATTTAGTTACGTCAAATGCGTTATTTTGGCATCCAAACATATCTCTGCAGCGTGACCTTGCCACAATGCCCGAGACTATAACTCGAAAACCTGAGGTCAGATCGAGCTTATATTGCCACAGCTGAATTCAGGACCCAAGATAACCCTATAGACCAATTTTGAGCTAAAAGTGAGAGATGAGGGTTATAATTTCAGGAAATAATTGTCGAAATGTCGTGGAATGCCCCACCAGCAAAACAAAAATATAAATGTCCCAGGCCACTTCATATTGTCAATCTTCGATTTCACCGGAGACGAGGTTCAGTCAACAGCTCCAATGGAACTGCACAATGCCCTCTCCACAGCAGAAAGTGATAGTTCAAAGTAGAGGTGCAGAAAATCCTAAATCTTTGGTCACAGCCCCAGTCACGGCCACGGCATGAGCTTCCAAGTCACAGCTTTAGTCACGGCGCTGCAATGCTAACCCTATGACGCTGGCCTGGTCAGTCACAGCTTCGGTCACGGCCGTGACCAGTTCTGGTCCCAGCGCTGGGACGCTGGGACCAGAATTTTACATCCCTAGTTCAAAGCCCAAAAGCATCATCCCTGAGCGGAGTAGGTTTCGCTGACTGTCGCTGAGTGTGAAGTGACCTTGTCAGAAACCCTCCATTGTAGGCCGGCGGAACTTTTTCGCGATGACACATCTTCCATTCGACAACGGAAGGAAATTCATTTCTAAACGCTTTAGCACGCACTACGGAGATCCAGCCACCGCCACATCTCCAGGCTCAGAGATCCAGCCACCGCCACATCTCCGGCTCAGAGATCCAGCCACCGCCACATCTCTGATTCAGAGATCCAGCCACCGCCACATCTCCGGCTCAGAGATCCAGCCACCGACACATCTCTGACTCAGAGATCCAGCCACCGCCACATCTCCGGCTCAGAGATCCAGCCACCGCCACATCTCCGGCTCAGAGATCCAGCCACCGCCACATCTCCGACTCAGAGATCCAGCCACCGACACACATCTGACTCAGAGATCCAGCCACCGACACATCTCTGAATCAGAGATCCAGCCACCGACACATCTCTGACTCAGAAATTCATCCGCGGACACATCTCTGACTCAGATCCAGCCACCGCCACATCTCCGGCTCAGAGATCCAGCCACCGATACATCTCTGACTCAGAGATCCAGCCACCGCCACATCTCCGGCTCAGAGATCCAGCCACCGATACATCTGACTCAGAGATCCAGCCACCGATATATCTGACTCAGAGATCCAGCCACCGACACATCTCTGACTCAAGAGATCCAGCCACCGATACATCTCCAGCTCAGAGATCCAGCTACCGACACATCTCTGACTCCAGAGATCCAGCCACCGATACATCTCCGGCTCAGAGATCCAGCCACCGACACATCTCCAGCTCAGAGATCCAGCCACCGATACATCTCTGACTCAGAGATCCAGCCACCGATATATCTGACTCAGAGATCCAGCCACCGACACATCTGACTCAGAGATCCAGCTACCGACACATCTGACTCAGAGATCCATCCGCTGACACATCTCTGACTCAGAGATCCAGCCACCGATACATATCCGGCTCCAAGAGATCCAGCCACTGACACATCTCTGACTCAGATCCAGGTACCGATATATCTGACTCAGAGATCCAGCCACCGACACATCTCTGACTCAGAGATCCAGGTACCGACACATCTCCGGCTCAGAGATCCAGCCACCGATACATCTCCGGCTCCATGAGATCCAGCCACCGACACATCTCCGGTCTCTGGCTCAGAGATCCAGCCACCGCCACATCTCCGGCTCAGAGATCCAGCCACCGACACATCTCTGACTCTGAGATCCAGCCACCGCCACATCTCCGGCTCAGAGATCCAGCCACCGATACATCTCCGGCTCCATGAGATCCAGCCACCGACACATCTCCGGCTCAGAGATCCAGCCACCGACACATCTCCGGCTCAGAGATCCAGCCACCGACACATCAGTCTCTGACTGAGAGATCCAGCCACCGACACATCTGACTCAGAGATCCAGCCACCGCCACATCTTTGACTCAGAGATCCAGCCACCGACACATCTCTGACTCAGAGATCCAGCCACCACCACATCTCTCACTCAGAGATCCAGCCACCGCCACATCTCCGGCTCCATAAGATCCAGCCACCGACACATCTCTGACTCAGAGATCCAGCCACCGCCCGGGGTGGCCAGGGTGACCGCGGTGATCGCTCTGAGGCCGCCTGGCCTGGTATTGGCCGTGATACCGAGGTGCGCCAAGGCTCGCTGCTGTCAGTCTGCCGGCGTCCGCCGCCGGCCGCCCTCCCTGCTCCGGGAAGCCCCAGGAGGCTGGCTCGATGTCAGCCCGCCCGCCGCAGTGTGACCTGCCCGGTCAGCAACGGACTGACCTCTGTCTGGTCTCTGACTAACTGCCTGAGCCGAGTCAGCGCCCGCTGGCCGACGTAACTAGATAGTCAGCAGCAGTTCGGCGAGGTAGGGGTCAGCATGGCGCGGCAGAGGGGTTGACTGCACCAATGCGCGGCAGAGGGGTTGGCTCCTCCGCGACCCGGCAGAGGGGTTGGTGGCGCCGCGGGGCGACCCTGCCCTGGCAACTGGGTATGAGCAGCCTCTCCGGCAGCCCTGTGACCGGCCGTTCCGCCGCTGTTATCGACCCCGCTCACGTGATCGGAGGGGTGCAGCACACGGGCACTGCAGGCCGGCGACCACTGCTGCAGCGGGCGCGGGCTGTGCACGGTTCCGGGACGGTGACGCGGAGCGGCCGGCAGTCCAGCGCGGCGGCCAGCCCGCTCACACAGCACCGGTCTCACATGTCTCAGTCTCACATGGCGCGGTACCGCCGCCGGACAGCGATCGGTCCGTCATGTGCAAGTGCATAGAGAAGATACACGGTCAACAGGCTGAGGCGGGTACACAGTCACCGGGCGGCAGTCTGATGATCGAATGATCTTTCAACCACCCGCGCACAGGCTATGCACCGTAAGTCATTGGATCGGATCCCACGGTCGTCGAATACTTCCAACGAAAGACATTCCACTTCGATGATGATGATTAGGTCTTTGGGCGCTGACTGTCTGATGGTCATTTGACGCCCAGATACATCCTTGGAATATCACAGTAACATCTAAATCACAGATTCCTGGTATCCTGTTCGTTACGAGTCTTCCCAGGTCAGACAGCCGGGTCATGCCGAGGTTAGGCCGAGGTTCGGGTCGGCTGGGCCAGACGCAGCCCGGGTCATGCCGAGGTTCGGGTCGGCTGGGCCAGACGCAGCCCGGGTCATGCCGAGGTTAGGCCGAGGTTCGGGTCGGCTGGGCCAGACGCAGCCCGGGTCATGTCGAGGTTCAGGTCGGCTGGGCCGGACGCAGCCAGGGTCATGTCGAGGTTCGGGTCGGCTGGGCCAGACGCAGCCCGGGTCATGCCGAGGTTCGGGTCGGCTGGGCCAGACGCAGCCCGGGTCATGCCGAGGTTCGGGTCGGCTGGGCCAGACGCAGCCCGGGTCATGTCGAGGTTCGGGTCGGCTGGGCCAGACGCAGCCCGGGTCATGCCGAGGTTCGGGTCGGCTGGGCCAGACGCAGCCCGGGTCATGCCGAGGTTCAGGTCGGCTGGGCCAGACGCAGCCCGGGTCATGCCGAGGTTCGGGTCGGCTGGGCCAGACGCAGCCCGGGTCATGCCGAGGTTCAGGTCGGCTGGGCCAGACGCAGCCCGGGTCATGCCGAGGTTCGGGTCGGCTGGGCCAGACGCAGCCCGGGTCATGCCGAGGTTAGGCCGAGGTTCGGGTCGGCTGGGCCGGACGCAGCCCGGGTATGCCGAGGTTCGGGTCGGCTGGGCCAGACGCAGCCCGGGTCATGCCGAGGTTCGGGTCGGCTGGGCCAGACGCAGCCCGGGTCATGCCGAGGTTCGGGTCGGCTGGGCCAGACGCAGCCCGGGTCATGCCGAGGTTCGGGTCGGCTGGGCCAGACGCAGCCCGGGTCATGCCGAGGTTCGGGTCGGCTGGGCCAGACGCAGCCCGGGTCATGCCGAGGTTCGGGTCGGCTGGGCCAGACGCAGCCCGGGTCATGCCGAGGTTAGGCCGAGATTCGGGTCGGCTGGGCCAGACGCAGCCCGGGTCATGTCGAGGTTCGGGTCGGCTGGGCCAGACGCAGCCCGGGTCATGCCGAGGTTAGGCCGAGGTTCGGGTCGGCTGGGCCAGACGCAGCCCGGGTCATGCCGAGGTTAGGCCGAGGTTAGGCCGAGGTTCGGGTCGGCTGGGCCAGACGCAGCCCGGGTCATGCCGAGGTTAGGCCGAGGTTAGGCCGAGGTTCGGGTCGGCTGGGCCGGACGCAGCCCGGGTCATGCCGAGGTTCGGGTCGGCTGGGCCAGACGCAGCCCGGGTCATGTCGAGGTTCGGGTCGGCTGGGCCAGACGCAGCCCGGGTCATGCCGAGGTTCGGGTCGGCTGGGCCAGACGCAGCCCGGGTCATGTCGAGGTTCGGGTCGGCTGGGCCAGACGCAGCCCGGGTCATGCCGAGGTTAGGCCGAGGTTCGGGTCGGCTGGGCCAGACGCAGCCCGGGTCATGTCGAGGTTAGGCCGAGGTTCGGGTCGGCTGGGCCGGACGCAGCCCCCGGCCACCGATCGCCGCCGATGCCAGCCCACATATCTCCTTATACGTCCCGGCGCGGCCGGCGCGCGGCGCGACTGCACGGGGGCGGGGCGGGGGCGGGCCGACCACCGTCCCGCCGCGCCGCCGCCCGGCGCCGGCGACGCCCGTCAGCTGACCGCGAGCAGTCAGCCGAAAGGAGTCCGACGAGCAGGGAGAAGTTAGACTGCGGCCACTTTAACGCCATCGGCGTGCCAGTCCAGAACGAGAGGGAGCTGATCGTGCAGCACGGAGAGAGGAGCTGCGCCGGCGACACGGGCCGCTCCGATCCGCTCCGCTGGACAGGGATCGGACCGAGTCACCCACCCGATCACGAGCCGGACATACATGGGAGGAACGTGATATCATAACGGGAACGGTGGGAATCACGGGTTTGTCCCACGCACAGTGCAGAGCTCGAGATGGGAGGAACGGGATGGCAACACCATTATAGGGCAGAAGTAGGGCAGATGTGGGAGCGGATCGGGGCGGGGGCGGGGGCGGGGGCGGGGGCGGGGCGGGGGTGTCTGAGTCAGCAGGGCAGCTGACCGGGACCAATGCTCTCCGAGATGCAGAGGCTGAGTCTCCCCACAGCAGCCACCAGACAAAGCACCCTTGTGTGATGGAGCATAATGGAGTACCATGGCATAACCCTATTACTTCTGATCCACTAATGCGGGCGTTTGATGATTATGTTTACTTTCATCTCCGGTTTATTTCGGAGCTTTAGACGGTTGTTATTTTCAACTGATGCAGAGATAACGGTATTCTGGCTCCGCGTTGACGGGAAGTATGGTGACTGGGGCGCGTTGGTGAGAGGTGTCCAGCCAGGCCAGGCTCAGAGACAGGCTGGGAGCGGGGCAACAGAGAGCCGACCCGGGGAGAGATTCTCAGAACGACCGACCAGGCCGGCCGAGGTGATCCGTCCCTGTTAGTGACATGTGAATAGCAGACAGGGGCTGTGATCGCGAGACGCGCTGTATTCTTCCGCTGAAGCTGAGAATGCCGTCAGGACCGCATCACCGGAGCTACCACGGAGCAACTAAAACGCGACGGCGACCGAGAAAATGGCTAGAGCAACGATTAAGTGTGACGTTCTACCCGGTGGGTGAGGCTGATTCTGATCCAACAACGCTACTCTCAGTCTCAGCAGTCAGCTGTCAGCAGCAATCTCAGTCAGTCAGCAGTAATCTCAGTCAGTCAGCAGTAATCTCAGTCAGTCAGCGCCCAGCGGTCTCAGCACAGTCTCAGCATGCCGACGGTGCTTTCTTTCCCTATCGTCTTGATTACGCTAAATCCCTATGCCGGTAGTTGTGGACCGAATGACGCTAAGGCCGCGACAACGTACCAATATAACAAGCTGAAAACATTAGAGCGAGATACCCAGCGGCTATGGCCGCCGCCGGTCATGAGCTCGACCACAAAGCTTTGGTCCAGGCGCGCGTTTACAGTACGGCTCCATGTGATAAGCAATGTGGGAAATATTGACAGAAAAGCACGGCACTAGAGTCGCGCCGGCTACAGTGAAGTGCAACAGCAAACATTCCCTTCAACTGCACCCTCTATTTCCAGGGTTGTTGAAGGGAACATAAAATCAGAGAAGGAACCATTAGCTGTTCAGGTTATTGATATTTCTCCACAAAACACCGACTCAAGCCTCTGCATGTAGCCAATTTAGCCCATGTCCGGTGTTGACTCAAGCTTTCCAGCTGGTGCTCTGGCCAATTCAACAGCGAAGCGGTGTCGCGACTCACCCTGAAGTTGCTCTGGTTCATCCATGGTATGACGCCGTCGATGAAGCCGCCGATGTCCTCACACTCGATGCTGTTGCCCGGCTGGTCGAGGTAGTTGATGATGTCGTTGCTGATGGACAGCTTCTTCTTGGTGTCGGTGGTGGCCAGCAGCGGCAGGAACAGGTCCAGCTGCGACATGGCCGCCGCCCGCGCGCCTCACCGCAGCGCGCGCACACCTCTCCCAGGCACCGACCGACCGACCGAGTCCGAGCGACCTCGGTCAGCGCGCACACACGGTCACACGCGCACCGCGCACATGCACACGGTCACGAGCACTGCAGGGCCGTGCCTGGCACTTGTAGATGGTTTTCTGCTGCTGGACGTTCTTCTGCTGCTGCTGCAGATAGCCACACAGGTGCCAGTGGCTGCAAACAGACGGCAATGTGACACCACAAATTGGCTACAAAATCTCCACATGATTGACTCAATCATGTGGAGATTTTGTCTCCACATGATTGTGCCTCAATCAGATTGAGGCACACAGATGAAAGTGCATTCCTGCAACAACAACAAAAATCAGCAAAAGCTCTTAAACATATCAAGGCTGATGTGACTGCTGAGCTGCTGGCAAAGTGATTGTTTGCTTGTATAGTGGGGGTTTTAGGGCACACAGACTCCTCAGGTCATTTTGTATATACAGCAAAGTAAACAGAAGACCTACCTACTTATCAGGCTTTACAGATGACAAAGCCAGAAAAACGATGCTAAAAAGCTACATGACACTAACAAAATCATGTGATAGTGTATGTACAAAATTAAGTCAAGGTTCAATAAAAAAGGAAGCCTCAAATAAAAGATTAATCATTCTTATCATAACACATACTTGGCACATTGGTACCCATGAGCTGAATCCAACTATAATGAACTGAGTAAAAAAAGAACAGCTGGAGTTGGTAAATATTCTTAAAGGGAATGTTTCACCTTTCTGAAAGTTGTCAAATATACGCTGGTTGTAGTAAAAAAATATGAAGTAAGTGCTGCTGAAAACGATGGTGATATTTTTTGCTCTCAAAATGTCACTTAACTTTATACAAATTAAGATATCTTTATATATATTTGGGATGACATCATTATTGAACTATTGAGCTATAGAGAAAACCTTTACGCTGCCATTTGGCAGCCAACTGTTTCAGACAATGTTGGTGACTTAAATATAAACATTGTGGAACTGTGTCTTCTCCTGCACGCACACACAATGATGAGTGTGAGGCATTGTGATAGTGCATTTTTTTAATCAATCCATAACTGGGACTTCAAACAGTGAAAAAAACTCAACTTCGACCGCAACCTATCGCGTTGGCTGTTGTTTACATTGTACTCAGTAATCCAGCCAAGGTTCAAGAAATACAGGTCGTCTGACTTCCAGGACCAACAATATTGAAGTGGCTGTCAGCCAATCAGTGGCAGGACTAGCATAGAACCAATTTAGCAAATTCAAAATACAATTGCTTAAAAATTGATTGATTTTTTTTTGGGGGGGGGGGGGGGAAATGACCTTAATAATTTAGACATTTAAATAATGGCCAAAGATAATGGCTATCTCAGTTCAAAACCAATACAAAGGTGAAACATTCCCTTTCAAAGGCATTTTCCACAAATGAGGCACAGCCAAATGTTCTGTTACCAGGCCAAAACTTACAATAATTAATAAACTAAAGAACATGACCTTTTCCTCAAACATGTGAAAATCCAATGCTATCAAAATGTTATTATTATGTTGTAATATTTCGGCCACAGGCCTTTATCAAACAGTAAAACATTAGAACATGTTTGTGTTTGAATGTTTTACTGTTTGATAAAGGCCTGTGGCCGAAATATTACAACATAATAATAACATTTTGATAACATTGGATTTTCACATGTTCAAGGAAAAGGTCACATTTTTTAGTTTATTAATTATATCAAGTATGTTCCTCACACAAGCACTAAACTCTAAAAAAGCTTACAATGTTTGATAAGTACATGTTTTACATGATAAACAACTGGTACCTAGTGAGTATTAAAAGCAGAAGGAATACAAATGGTATGGTGAACATGTTCGCACAACAAAATGAACACAGAATAACATAGTCTGTTGAAAGCCCATTGAGAATGAAATATATTACACAGCCATAGTTGGCCTTGGCCTTTGTGAAATGAACTCATTTGATATCACACATTTTAGTTTAAGTTCCCCCAACTTTACAGCTGGGATTGTCACCTAAACTTAAAATGAGAATAGCAGAAACTAGTCTGTTAAACTACAGCATGAACACAG
Organism: Chirona hameri; assembly: GCA_036785665.1. Taxonomy (NCBI): domain Eukaryota; kingdom Metazoa; phylum Arthropoda; class Thecostraca; order Balanomorpha; family Balanidae; genus Chirona; species Chirona hameri. The sequence continues at coordinate 136,828 of JAXIVJ010001246.1, forward strand.
CATAAGAAATACATAGTGAGAAAGTAATGTAGGTAATAATGGTAGCCGCCCTGTCACAAACATGAAAGAACATGTGGTGAGGATGAGCCTTCTGTCATGACCATCCAAGCAATGAACAAGAAAGCTTTGGACAGTTGCCAGTATGCAAAACATGGCAGGAACATCAACAAGATATTTGGAGCAGCCCAAATCCTGCCCCAAATGGGACAGCAAGCTGCCCCATTTGGGGCAGGATTTCCAGATCAAATTTTGGATCAGCAAATACTGTTTTGACTGGTAGGATTGGGCATAATCACAATCACATTTTATCTAGTGTAAATTCACTTCTCATTCTCAACCATATGCTGTTGACCGGGTGGGGGGCTCAGTTGTCAGCACGATCTCATTTTATCTAGTGTGAATCGGTAAATTGTTACTGCTGCCCCAAAATGTAAAAAGCTGCCCCAAAAAAAATCCACAAGCTGACCAAAATGTCAAATGCTGCCCAATATTTTTAAAAACTGCCCCAAAATGTCAAAATCTGCCCCAATTTTGATGTGTTGGTGCCAACCCTACCCCAACGAGATCTCGCTGAAACCTGCCACGTTTTGCATACTGGAATAGTTGTAATTTAAAATTGTTCCAGTGTTCATGTCCCATTCCTTACTGCAACATTATCAGTTTAATATTCAGAAATAAGCTTTACATGTGACTGAATCAAGAAAAACATGTGGAAGGTAAGAACATATCAAGATATGTGAATAACATTCAAACATTGTAAGTTAGAACTGGCAAAAGACATGACAACATAACAGTAATTAATTAAAATACCCCACAATTTAATCCACAGCAAGTAGGTAACACAGTAACACATAACACTTCTCATGTTAAGCAAATGGGAAAAACTACAATAATTAATAACTGATCCCAATCCAGAATCTATATAACGAAACCCCTGAATAATTATTTGAAATTTGTAAAACCACATGCAGGCTGAATCATTACCTAACACTGAAGGTTGCTAACAGATCCAATGGCACAATTTGAATTATCTCAGCATCACCATCACAGCACAATCCACTTCACCAGCTCTCCAGTGTCTTTTCGAATCTGAAAGAATATCGTTACCACACCACCACACGGCCAAACGCCTAGCACCGCCCGATCGCCACTAGCGCCGCCATAACACTTTTTCCACTCGCCACGTTCAAACTCTCACCCCAAGATGGTGTCTCTGAAGGTAAGGGCGGCAATGGCAAGCCAGCGGCCCGCCGCGCTGATCCTCTGGTTGTGAAGTGATAACTTATGTTGCCATCTAGTGAGTAAAAGTTAACTTTTAGTATAGGTGTTCGTCACAAAATATGTTGGTTTTGTGCGAAATGGGACATACAGCGACATCTATATAAACATTCCTTAACTTTTTAGACACGTGGCGTCATCCATACTTCTAAAATCATATTTATTCGAAGTAAACCTTTTACGTGGAACGGTTTCTGATGCCGCCGATTTGTTAATCATTAGGAGAGGCTGATAGCACATCACTGAGTGAGACTTATGGATATGACCTCTTCAAACCGATTGTGGAATTCCTTTCACCAGGCGCGTAACCACCACTATGGGCGTTGCATGGCAAGAATCGACTTCAAAGTGCCTCCGTCCCCACCTACTTTGGGAAGGTGGTTACGCCTTTCACCACATGATTTGGAGTTCAAATTCAAGGTATACGACGCTTTTAAATTGTATACCGGCCACGGAAATCGATCGCTACCAAAATATTCCTCAAGCTAATCGAGATACGTAGGGATACCAGGCCCTCTGTTGCATTTTGTCATCATAGGCGTAGGAACAGAGGGGCCGGGAGGGGGGGGGGGGGGGGGGGGGGGGCATGGCCCCTCACTTTTCGGCCATTTTTGGGGGCTAAAATCTTTATATTTGCTTGGTGAGTAAAGTTTTTGATGGCAAAAGGTTCGCTAAGACGAGAACAGCCCAAATATGCAAAGAAGGTCCCCACTCAAAATGGGGTACTCTCAAAACGAGATCACAGTTTCACTGCCCCCCCCCCCCCCACACACACTTTTCGTGACGTTCCTACGTTCCTGTTTGTCATGATGAGATCATACTGTTTGATGACAAGAAAGGTTACAAATTCGAAGACAGAGTAGAAAGTTTATTCGATCGGGATTTATTTTGTGTGTGATCCATCCATTCATAGGCGTACACAGACTTTTTTTTATTTTCCCTTTTCCCAAATCCCCAAATCCTTGAAGGTCTGTACGTGCCCCCTTTGGTCGAAAAAATGAATGATTTTTTCACTTTTTTTAAGAGAAAAATGGTGAAAATGTTCTTTTAAAAATATAGTGGGCCAAATCCGGTGTTTTTTTTTTGGTGGGGTACTTTATGCCCCCCTGAGCAAAAATTGCCCCCTCCTGGAGTAAATCCTGGGTACGCCACTGCATCCATTATCCATGCATACATTTGTCACGCGACCGCCTCGGCAGGTTCTCGGCCGCCCTGACATGTTCTGAGCTCCAAGCTGCCGTTTCAACCGACCGCAACTTATCACAGTGAATGTGAAATATTTAGCACGAGATAGGACCCGGGACGAGGCAACTCTTGCGTCTGTAGACGCAAGTCTCTTGCGTCTAGCGACGCCCCTGGTCCATGGGCCAGGGGCGTCGCCACCGGAGGGGCGGGGGGGGGGAGGGCTGGGGACCGGGCCCCCAGGATCGCTTCGGCCGGAGTCCGCCCCCCAGATTCGCAAGATTTAAACATTAGTCCTATGGGGCTGCCCCCCAACCCCCAACCCCCAATCCATGGCTGCCCCCCCCCACTAAAAAAACTGGCTGGTCCCCACTCAAAATGTTGTGGCGACTGCCGACGTCACTGCTCTGGACTTATATCATCTCGCGATATGAGTATTTCCTACATAGCGCAGTGTCCGACTCCGAACATGCCTGTAGACCAAGTTAGCAGGCAGTGTCTGACAATGCTTGAATCCGAGACGGGTCGTACGAGTACGCGGAGCAGCATAATGGCATGATTGGCATGGCCCACAGCTGTGCCTGGCACAGGCCGACGCATCGATCAAACGAGCTGCCAACTGTCGGCTGGGAAAGGGAGAGGCCAAATGTGGCTCGAGGCTCGTAGAACGACCGTACGAAGAGACGCTGTCAAGAGCATTCAACCTGCTCTCCATATCGAAAGTCAACCAAGATTCGAGAGGAGACCTCAACTTTAAACTACATTGACTGGTGAGCTCGCATTCATCCGGGTCCGGTCCTCGATCCACGGCAACTTGAGGCTGTCCTATGTCTGGACGAATCATGCATGCATATTGCATCAGCATGCTTTGCAGTGAAAATCGGAAGATCACGATAATTAAATCTTACCGAATACAGCAAATTCGAAAATATAACCCACTGTGTAGTGTGTACGCCGTACGGCATATTGCGGTCAACGAAAGTCACGGCCTTGAGCATCACGGCACGCGACTCTCGGCTGTTAAAACGAGAGGAAAGAATCAACGGAATTATTTATTTTAACTGCCGCTTCCCCTTTCAGACGAGGATGAAATGTCTTTTCTGCGTCATAGTTGTAATACAAAGCTGTTGACACTTGACAGTCTTTTCTGTTCATTTTATGCCGATTGAATCGAAGTTCTGAATTTCAGCCAATTGAATTGGTATGCGTAATTTGTCCCTTTTCGTAGGTAATAGCCAGCGTACACTGAAAAAATATTTTACTACACCGTTACCACCTATAGCCTTATTACCACACCTGTACCACCGCAACGACACTTCTACCACCCCACTACCACCGCATTGATGGTTGACTGGAGTAGTACAGATGTGGTAGAGATTACTACCCTTCGACTACAGTGGGTAGTCGGGGTCGTTAGGCCATAGCAGGGGGGTCCGCTCCGCCTATTTAACATGGGAAAAAAGGGCGACAAATATTAGCAACGTCCGCAGCTTGGTCTTTTTCACGCATCTGCTCATGAGCCAGGTTTTGCTGCCAACAGCTTTTTGGCCAATCAGCGTCTGACACTCTCGACGCTCATTGGTCGACGGCTGATGACGAGGATGAGGGTCAGAATAGCCGAACATCATTTGCTTACGTAACGTTAATTGCATGGCGCCGTGCGGAGGGCATGAGTGTCTAGGAGCTTTTCGAGGATTTTTCCTAGTTTGAGAAAACGTTGAGAGTTATACAAATGTATATGTGAAAGGTCAATTAATTCTGATACGATGTAACGCGACGTATTTACTATTTAGAGACCGCACGGGGCGGGAGAGCTCCTGCCACGTACAGCGCCCTGGCGCGTGCGTTGCCAGGCAACTAGAGTTGCAGAATTCTGGTCCCAGCGTCCCAGCGCTGGGACCAGACCTGGTCACGGCCGTGACTGAAGCTGTGACTGGCAAGGCCAGCGCCATAGGGTTAGCATTGCAGCGCCGTGACTAAAGCTGTGACTTGCCAGCTCATGCCGTGGCCGTGACTGGGCTGTGACCAAAGATCTGGGATTTTCTGCACTGGTCTCCACAGGCAAAAACACATTGCGTCTCGCCGCGGCACCCACTAGCGGATCCAGGGGGGGGGAGGTGTGGCGGCCATGCCCCTCCCCCCGACAAACTTCTAGACAAACCTGAAATCGGCGCAAAATTGACACATTTCCTGATATAGAACAAAATCGAAGCAACTTTTACTAAGGAAAGTTTGTTTTAAATCAGCTATCAATGCATAAGCAAGCGAAATCCGATGAGTTTTCAGAATTGTGTGAGACTTTTTGGAATCCCCCGCCAAAAAAAAACGTTCCCCTCCACCCACCACCACCGTTCTGGATCCGCCAATGGCGGCGCCTGGTGGGCCGGCGTCGGCTGGAGACGCGGTGAGCGGGCGGGATGGTGTGGTGCGGAGACGCGGGCGGGAAGTGTAATTTTAAACAGTTACTTTGAATTGCTTGAATGCATTTGACAATCAACTTATCTAATCAGATTTTCATGAAACTCGTCAAAAAAGATGAGAATATCTATTTTATGGGTATGCTTTGGCCTTTGCCAAGAACTGTCAGACGTTATCATCGCAAATTGTCAGCTGTTATATCAGGAACTTTGTTTTATTTATCAGGTAAGCCTAGTGCAATTTTTCCTTAGCCATAATATGGGCCGCATGATTTAAATTCAGACTATTTGAGTGTTATCACCGTTTGAGTATTGTATGTGGTGGCTGTCCGGTCTGCCATCGTGAGCCAAAGGACGGTTAACTTTGCCTGCCCAAAATGTAAATAGTTTGAGTCCGATGACAATTTTCTCAACGGCATAAGATACATCGTTCAATTTGTGACAGATTGTTATCTTAATTGTAACAATAGGTCGGCAAATGAAGAAATCAGGTGACACACACCGGAGGAACGTGCGCGTTGGCGTTTTACGTACGGCGGTCCGGCCGGAATCGCCGGTCAGTGGAATTTGCCGGCCCATAACTTAAACAAAATTGGGTTGCATTGCGATTTCCCCAAAGTCATCCAATATATCGCTTAATTTGTGGTATATAGACATCTTAAGTGTAACAATCGGCCGGTTAACGAAGGAACCAAGCGGGGAAAAAACGGGGGGAGTACGCGGCCGGCCGGAATCACCGGGCAGCAAACTGTTCCGGCCCATAACTTAAAGTTTGGGTCGGATTGCAATTTTCGCAACGGCACCCAATACAACGCTTAATTTGTGGTAGATAGACATCTTAAATTTAAAAATCAGCCGACAAACAAAGGAACCAAGCGACAAAAAATCGGGAGGGGTCTACGCGTTAACCCTACGTAGGCGACCGGCCGGCCGGCCGCGAGACCCTCATCCGCGTCACAGCAGCTGCGGGGTCGTTGCAACTAAATTACGAGTTGTTGCCACTTTTTCGGCCGGAGCGGTCTACCTGGTTTACATCAGGTGGGGGGCGTCTGAATTTGACCTTGGACCCCAGGATTTCGCTTGCATTTTTGGCGCGTGTTAGACGATTTGATGTTCGTATGTTTTGGTACTTCTTGCCCCTTCTTGCTTCGTATCTTTGTACCTATCCGAGCTTGTTATCAAGGTAATTGAGTTCAGATAGATATATACATATATTTATATATAAATATTGACAGTATTGGTATGGGTGGGTGTTTTGCACCAGGTTGCAGCCACCGCTATGGTAACGCCAACAAGTGCAAATTTAAACGATTTCCAAAGGACCGCAAGGCTAAGGCCGCTTGGATAAGGGCTGTAAGGTAAGAGTCTAAGAGGACAGTTATTATAATAAGGTACTGGTACACTGTTAAGGAATTCAAATTTGCAATCCACACTGCCACTGGGTTACAGGATGCAGCATTATGCTGATGCATGAAATCAGCCTTGATTTTTGTTTGCAACTTTATGGCCCTTAAGGTCTAAAGAATTTGGTACTGGTGCAGGCATCACACTTCCGTCACAACACTGTAGGTAGTGTGATGAGCCTGAACAAGTGGCGGGCAGTGCAGCCGGCTTGACGTTATTGGGAGGGTATACTTAATGGTGTAGGCCTGTTTGCTACTCAATCACTAACTAATAATTTTGTGAGCCTGTGATTGATGTGCAAGGTCAAATTGTGGTAGCAGCCGCTGTGCGGCCGACCTTCGGTCTCAATACAAGTCCTGTGCTGCGCCAGGAACAGAGGTTTAGTGACCTATGGTTCCCACCTATGGATCCCACCTCTCCACCTATGGATTTGTTCTCTCCGGGACCAGTTCATGAAACAAAAAATGCAATGCTGCATTAAATGCTCAGTTCAAGCTACGATCTAATTTGAATTTGATTGATGTGAATTTTGTGTGATTCACATTTAATGTTTGATGTCTTACCAGCCTCTTACCTTTGGCTTTTTTCCTTACTATTACAGACGACATGATGAACAACCAACAAATTAATCCTGTTTATGCTCCTGCCATTTTGCTGAGGGAAGTTCTGTGCCAGCCATCTTTAAGTACAACAACTACCAGGGTGTACTGTTTGGGTAAGTGCTGAACAAAACACTGTATGACTTTTCCAGTCACTCATTTTGTATGCTGCTTTGGGGCGTCCATAAATTATGTTACACATTTTCAGCCATTTTTACTCCCCATTACACTCTGGTTATGCTGGCCACAGACCCACCCTCCCCATGTTATCATTTACTCAAATTGAATTTCATCTGCCATGCTTCAGACCACTCAACTAGCTTGCCCAGATCTGATTGAAAAACATCCTGATCATGTTTTTCCTCTAATAATCCTGACAACTTTTAGATCGTCTGCAAATTCAAGACTTTGCTGTCTATACTGTTCTCAATTGCATTCACAAATATTATAAAAAGCAATGGGCCCAGGACTGAGCCCTGTGGAACCCCACTGAGAACCTCCTTCCATTGTGATTCCATTGAGATCTTGATATAATAAAGATAGAGACGTGCAAACGACACCACTGTGTTTTCTCGTCGAGTCGCGTCGCCCCATATGCAACATGACCTACCCTTGGTCACCAAATGACCTTGACCTGAGGTCAAATTTGAAGTTGATCTAACTAGGTCACCATTACTATGGTTCGAAGTGCATTGACGAGACAAACACGATAGTGTTAAAATCATTGTTATATGTCTAACGAATACAACAGTATTTATGAAGCGTTTTGGGAAAACAATGCCCACATGACCTTTGGTGACCTCTGGAGCCTAAACTATTGACCTGAGCTTTTGTTAATTTGATAACAATCAGGCGATTTAATTTGTCATGAGCTTTCGTTGCCTTTCCGTTTGTTCCTAGCTATCATAGTCCCAAGATATTTGGGGGGTTTCTGTAGCAAAGTCCTATACATTGAAAATTGACCTTTGGTGACCCTCATTATTGACCTGCAGCCAAAGCATACCTGAAGTAACGTCGAATGGCCTTGTTAAGAGCTTTCAAACGCTTTGTTCGCATCTTTCTAGCCCTTTGGTTTTTCTAGTTACAGGCAGACTGGTTATTGATTCAACTTTTTTGGAACGATTCAATCATGATTCATTTTGGAATCTGAATGATCCAATCACCGTTGGATTCACTATTTTTTAGAATTATTTCTTTCCGATTGAAAGAATACAAAATATATTTTAATTGATTCACATTTCATTCAACATTTAAATATTTGTGGTGAATGTGTCAAATAAATACAAATTGAAACATACATATATATGATCATTAAAACATTGTTACAGCAATACTATTTCAGTATAAATAAATGTAGCCACTGGAACTGCAATCTGCATGTATTTACAAAACTTACTAGTGTACTTGAATCGTTAAGATCGTTAAATCTTTTGATTCAATCAGCCTTGATTTGATGCAGGGTTTTATCCAATCACGATTCATGAATCAAAAGATCTGGTGGTGAATATTTTTTTCTCAAGGAATTTTGATTGAACAAGTCCAATCGATTCAATCAGTGTCAAATAAATAACCAGTCTGGTTAGAGGGGTTCATTTTACCACTCCCCCCCCCACCACCACCACAACAATATAATGAACACATTATGTTGTGTTCCTGAGGAATAGGGGTACTATGTGGGAACACACTCACATTCACAAACACATACACATTCATTCTATTCATTCAAACACATACACATGCTGTGGATTGTAGGTGGGAACACATTCACATTCACAAACACATTCATTCTATTCATTAAAACACACACACATGCATCTAGGTGGAACACATTCACAACACACATACACATTCCTACCCCGCCCCCCTCCCCCCCCCCCCCCCCCCCACTAACATAATGAACTAAATACTGACATTGGCATATCATAGCATACAAATGTCCATAGTAGATGTTTACCAGCACTAATAAACACCAAACATGCATAAACGTGGAGTGGAAAGATCAGAATGGAGAATATCACATCAGTAATGATTTGAGTAGCAGCTAGTACATGTTTGTAAGAAATATGGAAATCACAATGGCTCAAATCACAGATGCTCAAAATGGTTGATGATTGTGGATAGGTGTTGGTATAAGAATGTAAGTGCCGGAGTGGCACTTGGCAGTAAATGGTAGTCATAGCACACATTAATTGTAACCAGGATAATATGTTTACTGATAATCTCCTTATATACAGGAATACTCAAAACTAAGGATAGCTTAAAATCCTCCTCAAATTATTCTAGAATCGTTATCCTATCTACCCAAGGATGTGATCAAGCTAATATTGTGTATCATACTTGATACAATAATAGGTACAATATCAGAAAAAGTATTGATGGTTTTTCTTCTTCATAGACACTATTTAGCCCCCTCCCCCCCGAGTGTTTCAAGAATAAACAGTCAACTCATCATATTAATTTATTGACCAAGACACACTTCATAATTCATATTGATACTTCTTCAGTTGGTCATTAAAAATAGGA
>JAXIVJ010001247.1:0-20000 GCA_036785665.1 Chirona hameri
AAGTACCGATTGTAAATATCGTCTCAACTTTAGGATATAGTTGCCTTGAGAACTTCCCAACATGCTGTGACGTCACAAATGAACGTCAACTGTCAGCAGGCAAAGTAATTTGTTGGAACCGGTTTCGACCACAAATTCAATATGAGGGCTTATGAAGAACCCCCTTAACTTGATATTCATATCATAATCTGTGGGGGTGCCAGTGTACACCCATTGGTTGAGTTGGCGTGGAATGACCCATAATTGTATATGTATAATGATAGATAATATATATATATTATAGTTATATAGTATATATATATATTAATATTTATAATATATATTATATATAGATAGATAATATATTGACCTTATGCAATCTGTAAGTGTAAACCCCGATCGGCCAAAAAGTGAGACTGTGGTACTACAACAATTTTCTTTTGGAGGTGGTGTCACATGACCTGGTCTTGGTGACCTGACCTGAGATGACCCAGGATTTACAAAAAAAAAGATAATGTGGGGCAATTGATGCCCGAAACAGCTGTGCGCTATCCTTGAAAAAGCATGATTGGGGGGGGGGGGTAAACACCCCACCCGGGCCCGGCGCGGTGCGGGTTAAACAAATTCAAAAAACATACTGTTTATATAGTGTCTTGAAATATGTACCATGAGATGAGAATGAGCCTAACTAAATATAGGCTTGAGGAGGTGTCACATAGTGCGTACCTAATCTAAGTGAACGTGTAAATTACTGTATACTGAAAGCAGTACATATAAACGTGGCGGCCTAGGCCAGCTCAGACCAGCAAAATCAGCTCCATTGTAATCCTAGGTAGGCCTCCCAGAAACACCACATCAATACGCAAGCACTTCGATCTTCTCACTCTTGGATGACATTTGATTGGCTGCTTTTAGATACGGCTGGTCTGATACCTGCTGTACCAAAAACCAAATCACTTGCGCGAAATCTCGCTCGGGCTACCGAACCAAGCGCAATAACTACTAAAACCGAAGTTCGCGCTCTAAGTCTCTCTCGGGCCACCCGTTGGCATTCTCCGTCGGGCGTCGGACCTTGGGGGCCTCCTAGACGTCCACCCGGCCACTGCGGCAGCGGAAGAGACCCACGATGGCGCTGCGCACCGCCGGGTAGCTGAAGCCGTAAGTCCACGCTTCTACGATGATGAAGAGCATGCGCAGCAGCTGCACCAGCTGGTGCAGCGCCAAATGCGGCCGCCAACGTGAGCTGATCCTGACCCCAGTGCCGATGATGTCCAGGACCAGCATCGTCAACAGCACCTTGACGATGCGCTTGACGGACTTGAAGCGCAGGAAGAAGTAACTCGTCTGGTTGACCAATCCGTGCAGGTTGTCGCGACGCTCCTGCTGTATGCCCTTCGTAGCCGTGTAGACGAACAGCGCCGCCGAGCAGGAGGCCATCAGGAGCTGGACCACCTCGAAGAACGATATCACCTCGAAGGCCGTCTTCGAACAGCGGCACTCCTTGACGGAGTCCTACACGCCGAGCGCGCGCTGGCCAAACTCCAGACTGCTCTCAAGGCCCAGCTGGTAGCACACCAAACCGTACAGGGCCACGATCAGAATCCAGGACCAGGTGCTGAGGAACATTATCGGCATCTGGACTCCCATGATGATGTGGTAGTGCAGCGAGTGGACTATGGCGACGAACTGAATCACAGCCAGGAAGAGGGTGGCTGCTTTGACTGCGAGTGCGCTACCCAATACGAGATACTGAAGTGAAACACACAGTGGCAGCGGGGAATCTTCAGAGAACACCACGTCCAGTGTACCTATCGAGAACATCAGAGCCCCGAAAAGGAAGCCTGCCAGCGCCAAGTTGAAGACCAGGAGTGGCATGGGCTCGTCACGAAGGCAAGATCTCTGGCTGATGGCGAACAATCGTACCGGAGAAGTTCACATCAGAAGCGCACCCACCAGCTCCTTGAACCACACTAGAGCATGACGGACTGGGGGGCAAATGAAATCGTCGACTATTTAAGTCCCCAAGCACCGACACACCTTATTTGAACGTTTATTGTAAAATCACCTGATTTTTAAGCTCATTTGAAATTCGACACCGACGAGATCTAGGTGATGTTTTGAGGTGGTCAGATAGAAGATGTTGTTTACTGGTGCTTACTTGTATGCTCAGATGCATCTGCTTGGTCGCCCAGTCGCCTGCTTCCTCGATTCAGAATCGGATGGGGCGTGTTTATATACACTGCATGACCCACACTGTGTTGGCGTCATGGTTGGCAAGGCAATATTGAACGCCTGGACAGAGTTGAGAAGTTTTTCGTCAAAGGATTAATACATTCGAGTACCTATGTTTCGAAGGATTATTAAGCAGTAATGGTGTATTTAGCACGGTCGGCTAACAATGCCCCGCGAGCGCACAAAGATGAAGGTGTATAGGTACCCTGAGCCGGCTATTGACTGGCAGCATAGAGCCGGCTATTGACTGGTACCCTGAGCCGGCTATTGACTGGCAGCATAACAGATCTTGACACGAAGATCACTCTGTATGGTCCTAACATGAGGCGAGTTGGTAAAAACAGACAGATTTAATTATACGCGTATTTGCAAGTATAATTTGTAATGTTTGACATATTTAATTTCATAAAATAATTCATAAAACATGTGTATCATGACAATTGTTGCCATCTTACAAATAGTGACCCTCGCAACTTGACCTTGAACTTCGATCAAAGTCTACCTCTAGGTAGACTGAAACCAAGTATACTTGGTTTCATACAGTGTACATATTACAGTTCAGGGAACATTTTTGGCTGATATTGGTTTCACTGCAAGACTTAGCAAGGAAAATAAAACCCACACACTCAACTACCTCGATTTTGATATTTGACTTGATCTTGAATTGATAGCTCACATTTATTCGTAAATGTTAAGCAGGGGCGTAACCACGAGCTCAAAGTTACTGGGTACACTGGCTGACCACAAACGCTTAGTCCTGTCCTAAAAATCCCCCCCCAAAAAAAACTACATGAATTTAAGCCACTTCAATTTCTAGTGCTGAAATTTGTTTACGTTTTCTATTTAACTTTGATTAATTTTGACTATATTGTATACAGCTGCACCATTGGGAACTGATGGGCTGTCGTGTCTCCCTAATGCCGATGGCACAGCCTACACCAAAGCCTTATGTTGTTGTAGTTGCGCCCATACCGGGGCGCCCCTGCTCCAGCGGCAAAAGGGGCGCCTACAGGGGCGCCACGTCAAAAAATGGTACTGAAAAATTGGTATTGGGGGCGACATCGCACGGTATTTGCTTGTACGGCGCGTATTGTCCGGTTTAGAGGGCACCGGTTCCGCTGCATGGGGTGGGATTTGCCTCTATATCTGCCTAATTTGCCTCTAGATTTGCCTAATGTCTGACCCTCAGGGCCCCTTTCCTGTCCCTAGGGCGCGATTTACTTCTAGAAATGCTCATGGCCAGTTGTGGAATTGCATGAAATCGGTTGGGGCCTGGGTGGGGGGGGGGGGGGGGGGGCAACGGCCGAATGCTCAGGTTGAAACTAAACGTCCAATACTATATATATGTATATGTAGTGTATAATTATTATATAATATATTTATTATAAAACTATTACAATTATTACAATTGTGGAATCATTTTGTCAGTTTCATACAGGAAAAATGAAAAAAAAAATCTTCTTCAATTTCCTTGTTTCAGACCATAAAATTGACAAATTACTAGTTAACTGAAATTGATAGGTAAACACTGACTGGTCATATCATTTTTTTTAAGGACAGCAACACAATTTCGAAGCTGTTAAATGTTCAATTGTCGCCATCGGTGGCCAATTAAGAATGCATCTAAAAACACGTTCCTCATACATAATTTTCTCATGCCAGCCGGAGGCGGCAAAATTTGACTTACTCCGACTCCGGCAAAAATGATCGACTCCAATAGACTCAGATTACGACTCCGAGTCTGCAAGACTGCTTCCGACGGACTCTCTCAGCCCGTTTAAAAGAAATAGTTCACCTTGGATTTTTTTACCAAGCACGATTTGATTATATTTTTAATACAATTTATTTTTATATTGTCAAAAATGGCCTTATATCGCGCTGATTCAGGACATAAGGTCGTAAATTTGTATTGTTTATCAAAACTATATGCATACTCTCTGAGTCAGAGTCCTGACGTCACGCGAATGTAAAAAATGGTTCAGCCAATCAGATTCGAAAGTAGTCTCGTAAGGATAGACTCGCATTGGAGATGTGCCAACCGGCGGCCGGCGTTCGCTTGCTAGCACCAGCTGCAAGCTGATTTGCTGATGGTATAGCCTCTGCCCAGGCTAGAACCAGTACAACATTCTTTCGCCAGCACCGCATTCCTTCGCCAAAAACTCGAATATATTCGGCTGGAAAGTCTTTTCAGTCAAGAGAACTTGCAGATAGGGGTTTCCCAAAACGGGCTACAAAACTGCTATCTCAGTTTAAAACTAATGTTGAAGGTGAACTATTTCCTTTAAGGGCTCTTCAGAATGAATTAAATGATATAGTTAATTAACGGGATAACGTTTAACTCGCCTGAACGAGCTATATGTTACTTTAAACTTTGTTTTACAAAATGATTTATCGTGATCGCTGCTTATTTCTTCGGGGTGGCATATTGGATCTGAATCCGATGACACGCCGTAGGTTTTATTTCACCCACCGTGGTACTCATGATTGAAAATAATTGAATTTCAAGGGAATCGAAGCAAGCAAAATCGAAGGGACATGACTTTCCGTCATCGCCACCGGTGGTTTACTAATATACACCTGACTAATTAATGTGCCCATGCGCTGCCCTGGACTGCCAGCCGGAGTCGGAGACGGCAAATTTGTACCGACTCCAACTCCGAATCCGGGCGAAATTACTGACTCCGACCGACTCTGACTCCGACTCCGACTCCGCAGCCCTGACCCTGACCGCAGCCCTGGGTTCATAGGCAAGACATGATCACTTGGTTTTTCCCAATTCTGGTCATTGTTTTTGGCCATTAACCCTATTCCCTGCGGGGGCAGATTCTGCCCTCCCGGTGGTTTTTCACTTGCTGCTTCTCAACCGTTAAGCCTAGCGTCCTGAAACTTTGTGACTTTTCCCAAAATTGAATGGCGCGTGTTGTGTCAATTAAGAAAAAAAATTGTCCAGCAGAGGCGGTTCCAGGCTTCTGTTTTGGGGAGGGTGTTCGAATGCGGTTTTGCGTCGCATACTTCCTTCGTGGTTTGCAGTGCAATAAATGCGTCAGAAACAATTTCAATGCAATATGCATGATAGATACTGGGATTGTACATATTTTTGTGGCAGAGGCGCACTCAGGATAAAAAAATGGGAGGCGATACCCACCCTCAAATTAGGTCCAACTTCAAATTAGTAAGATGATAAAAGCGTTACGCGCATGGTGCCCCCATGTTTTTTCCTGGATCCGCCTATGCGCAATATATCAAATTTAACAAATTACAGCATATAATGCCCACATGTGACGTTCATGTCATCCCAAACAATCACGAACAGCACATATTTTCTCCCAGAAATTTCCCCCATTTTACATTCCCTGAATACGCCTATGATTTTTTATCTTGTCTTTTGTATTTTAATATATTAAATACCAGTACAGTTGAAGCTCAAAACGTTTGGAATATGAAAAGCGGTCGATCCACATGGCCGCAATTACTCTTTTTTTAAAATAAAAAACACCCATTTTTTTGGATTTGTTGCCCTCTGGCCCCATTTTTGAAAAAAAATGGGGTTTGAAAAGAGAGATCTTGTCATGACGAATCGATTGGCGTTTTTTCTATCGAAATCGACCGAGCGGTTCTCGAGATATCTGGGGGGGGGGCAGAATCTGCCCCCCCCCCCTCGCAGGTTAACGTAATTCTGGCCGCCCGCAGGGAATAGTGTTAAAGGGAAATAATGACCTTTTGATTTTGTTAGCAACAATTTCTTAGGCTACCGTTATGGTTTTAAAATTATTTTATTTAAATTTAAGAATTAAATAAATTATTCCCAAATTCAAAGTTGTAAGTTTGGAAAAAATACAAAACAAGTACCTTGTGTACTTCATGAAGGTCATTGACAAATTCGTCCTTCCCTACCATTGTTTACATCGAGTGCGGCATTTTTGGAGGCTCTGTGACGTTTCCGATCAAACTAAGCGCTGCTCGGACACACGCTAGTAGCGCTTTCGTTCTCCATGGCAACCAGGCGTCAGCCAATCAAAAGCCAGAAAGGGAATATGTTCTGGCTTTTCATTGGCTCACGCCTGGTTGCCATGGAGAACGAAAGCGCTACTAGCGCTACTAGCGTGCGTTCGAGCAGCGCTCTGATCCGTGAAGCAATCCGTGAAGCATCCGTGATGCATGACTGACTATCAGTATACGTCATGAATAACAACAACATGCAAATTATACCAACTCGAATAAAATAAGGGCGGAATGAATTGAACCCCAGGCATGCTAGTATTCGCAAAGCACTCGGCACTGCGCCACAAGAGCAAAAGGTGAGGGAAATGCATATTGGATACAATATTATTACGTCACAAGTTTCTGAAGTGTCAACTACTATGAAATACAGTGATAAAATACCTTTAATAATGATTAACAAGAAAATTCAAACTTAAAAACAATAATTTGAATAAGTCTTTAATTAGCTTTCAACTCAAAATCAGATATATTTTGCAATGCTACACAAGAATGGCACCAGTGACGTCATTTACAAAGCCTGCTACGGGACTTGGGTATACTAATCAGGAACAACTCGCCACAATGGTTGAGTGCGCCGAGAAGCTGACAATGACTTTGTAAACAAATCGCCGACGCTAAATAGGTTGCCGTCGATGTGCATCGATGAGCTTCCGATTTAATTGCCAGTTTTGTGTTATTGTTTGTTAGTTTTTTTGGGGGGATTTTTTTTATTTTTCATGATAATATAAAGCATAGTGTTATATACAGCCACAGGCAAATTATACAATACTCCTAATGTTGAAAACAAATGAATCGATTTTCAAAAATTGAGGGTCGCAACCACTAACTATGCCGCCGTTGATGTGCATCGATGAGCTTCCGATTTTATTGCCACTTTTTCCAATCGCTGTTAGTTTTAGAAGATCGCCGGGCATATAATCACAACAAGCAGAACGCACAATATATTGTCCACTCCATTGCGTTAAAAAAAAAAACGGGAAAAGCCCGCAGTTTGATGAGGACCAAAAGTACTTGCAAGTACCGGTCGTTAAAAGTGTGGAACGCTTATCAACTTTAACTTGAAATATCTTTCGGTAGGGAAGTTTTCATGCAAAATGTGATGAATTTACAATATATTTTGGTCTCGTCTGGCGATTTCAAGTGCTAACTCCATTTTTGTGGAAAAAGGTCATTATTTCCCTTGAAGGGCCCATTTCCCTTCTGGGACGCAGTGGTCGAAATTCAAAATCAGAGGAGTCTGAGTCCCAACTGATAGAGGTAGCGTGTCAAAATGGGACACAGTCAAAGCGTCAGCACATGCCCTGCCGGGCTTTAAACCCCGTGCTATAACATAAAGATGCCAACAGACCCACCCACACAGAGTCGGTTTTCTCATTGCACGCGCTAAATAGCGACAGCTGCTGCGCTGTCTGGCATCTCGACAGCCGCGGCGCGGCGATCTGGCATCTCGACACAGCCTGGCATCGCGACACACTCCGGCCGTCGACACCCACGAGGCGCTGTGACGTCATCAGGGGCCATGACGTCATCAGGTGGGGCCATGTTCGGGTTTCAGTTTGGCAGAGGCCGCCGACTCCTCCCGTATTTAGGCTGGGGAAGATGCCACGGTGCGGCGAGTAAAAATAGCAGCGTGAGAGGTGCGGTGCAGGGTGGGGACATCGGCCAGCAGATGCACACGACACACCAGCCGAGGCACACCAGCCGAGGAACACGGCACACCAGCCGAGGAACACCAGCCGAGGCACACGGCACACCAGCCGAGGAACACGGCACACGAGCAGAGGCACACGGCACACCAGCCGAGGAACACCAGCCGAGGAACACGGCACACCAGCCGAGGAACACGAAACTCCAGCCGAGGCACACGACACACCAGCCGAGGAACACCAGCCGAGGCACACGGCACACCAGCCGAGGCACACCAGCCGAGGAACACGGCACACCAGCCGAGGAACACCAGCCGAGGAACACCAGCCGAGGCATACGACACACCAGCCGAGGCACACGGCACACCAGCCGAGGAACACCAGCAGAGGCACACGGCACACCAGCCGAGGAGCACCAGCCGAGGAACACCAGCCGAGGCACACGGCACACCAGCCGAGGAACACCGCCTCAGTCCGCACATCAGCCAGCCCCTCCTCACACTGCAGCGGATCCAGAGCAGAACAAAAGGCCCGTTTGGAGAGCAAATATCAGCGTCGCCGGGATTTTTAGGTTGTTTGTAGGAAATTGTGGGTTTTGCAAATCTGTCTGGCAGACGTTATATGCCTACAAAATATGACTAGGAAGAAGGAAACTATATTTTACAGAATATGCATAGTTGACGTTGGAGTGGATCTGTGGACTTCATCGACCTACTTCATTTGTGTCTGACCCTAAAATAACCTCGAATCTGTACAATATCTGGGGGTCACCATTCGGAGGTCGGGGGCAAGTTGTCCTGCTTGCCCCCACAACCGCCCCGTGGCAATGCCTGTGGGGTCAAATTCCAAGAACTCCCACAATGTTATAAAAACATCGGAATTTGCTTCCTTGCGATTTAGCAAAGTTGATGAACATAAAAACAAACTTTCCTCGGTAAGGGTTGCTTTGCCTTTCTTTGCAATCAGATAATGTATGCACTGCCGGCCGATTTGAGTAGTTTTGGGGGCCATGACCCCAGATAGCCTACTTGGATCCGCCCCTGCCCCGTCACACCAGCAGAGGTGTACCTCGGTCCACACCCATTGAGTCATCTGTGCGATGCACAAAGGGGCTTAGCAACGTCTCAAAATGGGGAGGGGTGGCACAAACAATGAACTTGAGTGTTTCCTAGCATCGCCATAAGCTTGAAATGTTCATTTTCCAACAACTTGGGATGCTGGAGATCCACCTTTCGTGATACACCTTTATGGACATTTGGGCTAAGGGACAACACCTTTGTACGCTTAGAGCGACAAGCCATTGCATTCATCAGCAGCCAGGAATATACTCGCAGTCCACCACTCTTCACCACACCGGAACGGGCAGATCGCAACCCTCCCACGTCTTCCACATTCCGAGTCCGTGTTTGTATCCTGAGCCGAGCGAAAACGTGCCGATTGCCCTGCTTCCCCTCCCCGTCACATCCGTCCCGGCTCTCGTGCTATCCCTCCTTAGGCCAGCCTGAAATAGATCTTCCCTGCGTCTGTGTTTTTTCGTGTTTCCGGCTGGGGTCTCGCGCGTCGCGCGGCGCCGACTGTCTGGAAGCGATGCCACGCGACTCGATGCGAGGCGACGCGGCTCTGGCGATGCGGCTTTGGCGTCGCCGCGTTGGAACGCGAGTCAGCGGCGCCGGTGGTGCCTATTTTTACTCCTTGGTGGAGCTCAGACGCGTCGCGTCGGCTGGCGACGGCGCATGGTTTTCCGTCAGCACCGGAGCCGCGACTGTCTCCGGCGAGCCTCGAGGCGCGGCTCCCGGATCTGTAAAAATACCGCGGCGAGACGGGGAGGAGAGACGCGCGCGACTCGCGAGCCAAAGTGTCAGATCCCCGAGCGTTCGTTGGCTCAGTCAGTATTTGAACGGCGTGCTGGGAGATATAGCGACAGCGGTAGTTCAGGCGATTCCAATCTGGTTGAACCCAAAATTGGAAGACATTTCGACACCACTTATGTCGGGAATAGAAGTCCTCAAACTTAACACATTCCATGGGTGTGAGGAGTGGGAGGGAATATTTGTTGGCTTCCCAGTACCTAATTTGGTGAAGGTAAACCAAGAATAACAGCAGATGTTGCGGTTAAGAAAAGAGGAATCGGATTAATTTGCGCTTGAAATCACTTCTGCTCTGTGTTGACTGGTGACTCGCCACGCGGCTCTTTCACACCAGTAGAGTTATATGACTTGGCAATTAGCATTTGCACTTCAACTGTTTCTTAAATCGTACCTGTTCGATATCGTCTCCTTTGAAAACGCTCGGATGATTCACTTGATTGGATATATTTTGTCATATACATGGAACATTGGGTCGGTAAATGCAGCAGAGCTGTCTAAATTCGCCTAAAACGTGCATTGTTAGTACGGGACGCTAGGTAAAGACCCTCTATATCTCTGTCCAAACTGAGTTACAATTCATGGCATTAAAGGCAAATATAGCAGCGACGAATGGCAAACAACATCAATCCTCAGAACTGATGTGGACAATACGAACACAAACAAATGCTGCGCCTCATAGTCCTTCAATTGAAATCGATTCATTCCTAGGCAGGACGGCGCCACTTTGTTATGCTCAAGATAGTCCAAGTTCGCAAGACTGGCATTGTAGCGACATTGTCAATATTTACAATATGTATATGTCAATATGTATATGTTGTGTTCCCCGAAACAACAGGTAAGCAGTACAGCGCAAACCCCTTCATTGGCGGTCATTTGAAGCCGACTGGCGCCAGTTTTACCGCGTGACAGAATGTGTACATACACAAAGTTTACCGACACTAATGCTGTCTGCTGGCGTGTTGACCAGGTCTTTGGTATTAATTAGGTAAACATGCATTGCAGGGAATTGAAAACATAACTCAGAAAAGACGATCGCCAAAACGATAAAACACCTATTTAGACGGCAGCAAGCCGCAAGGACGTGGATAACAGGACTATGTTTTTAACAATTACAAATTGTATGCACAAATTTAACAATTTAACATTATTTTTATTTAAAATAAAAAATAAAAAATAACAAGACAGGACTAAATTTGATAAGCTCAATGTAATGTGTTTTCTGGAGTAAAATTGAATACAAACCTGAACGCTGAACCTTATAAAACTTTGTGAGAGATATGAAGGTACTACGACGATATAGGTCTTGTTACGAGCGAGCGCGAAGCGCTCGCTCGTCCTTCCGTGGTATATGGGAAAAATCTGAATATGAGCGGCCTGGCCCAACCCGGCCCGACCCGGCCCGGCCCGTGGCGACGCTTCTGAGAATCTAATATATCTGCAACCGCAAGTCCGATTGACAAGCAGGTTTCTTTGCTGAGTAGCCCTATCCAACCCAACCTGTTTGAGACCGGTGCCGACTCATGTGGGTGACTATATAGTGACTATCATGTGGGTGACTGTATAGTGGTATACCACTGCGCGTGGCGCGTGCCGTGTGAGGCGTGTTTAAAAGTGTTTTCTCGCAAAAACTCCGCAACGGCTGGGCCGATCGTGTTCAAAATTGGTGTGTGGTTAGGGACCTCTCAGCCGCCACTTTCCCACAAGTCAGGGGCCTCTGCACGTGCGCACGTGCGCACGCGCACACCCCTATTCTATAGCTCAGGAACGGCTGAGCCGATTGTGTTCAAATTTGGTGTGTGGTTAGGG
This sequence comes from Chirona hameri, assembly GCA_036785665.1. Lineage (NCBI taxonomy): Eukaryota > Metazoa > Arthropoda > Thecostraca > Balanomorpha > Balanidae > Chirona > Chirona hameri. Next base: position 11,534 of record JAXIVJ010001247.1, read on the forward strand.
ACCCCTCCGCCGCCGCTTCCCACAAGTCATGGGTGGGGTTCCTCTGCACGTGCGCACGTGCACACCCCTGTTATATATCTCAGGAACGGCTGGCCGATTGTGCATACATTTGGTGTGTGGTTAGGAACCCCTCCGCCGCTGCCTTCCTACAAGTCATGGTTTGGGTGCCTCTGCACGTGCGCACGTGCACACCCCTATTATATATCTCAGGAACGGCTAAGCCGATTGTGTACACATTTGGTGTGTGGTTAGGGACCCCTCCGCCGCCGCCTTCCCACAAGTCGGGGTGCGGTGCCTCTCCACGTGCGCACGTGCACACCCCTATTATCTATCTCAGGAACGGCTGAGCCGATTGTGCTAGAATGTTGTGTGTGGTTAAGGACCTCTCAGCCGCCGCCTTCCCACAAGTCAGGGATGGGGTGCCTCTGCACGTGCGCACGTGCACACCCCTATTATATATCTGAGGAACGACTGAGCCGATTGTGTTCAAAGTCGTCCGATTGACGAATTTGATGGTTAGGGACCTCTCAGCCGCCTCTTTCCCACAAGTCAGGGCTCGCCTCTGCACGTGTGCACTTTTTTTGTATCTCAGAAACTACTTGCCCGATCGAGTTGAAATTCACCATACATTTCCTTCGCGCTCGCTCGTTCATCGCCAACTACGGCGCCTTACTGGTGGTAGGTCAAAGCAAAATATGGTGTGCACTTTACTTAGTCATCAAGTTCTTGACGAAAATATATTTTCTAAGCTTTTATAAAACATGCATATGGCGGATGCATCTCCCATGCAAATACATGTTTTTGTTTACTTACGTAAATTATATATGAATGAACATTTGAATGAATGGATGTTAGAATATAATTTGTTTAATTCATATGAAAAGGTCATATATAGGTATTTCGGGCTGCTGATGATTTGTACTTTCTTGAAAAAATACCACAAAGCCTCTACGAAACGTTCTTCACCTCTCACATTAGCATATATCCATGCGATGAGAATGAGGCGCGCCCTAGCAATATCGGCGGCTAAACAATAGTGTGTGTTTGAGGACATGGTGCATACAAATAAACAAATTTGTTGGCGAATCGGTGTTATACTTTCATGCTATGGACATTTTCCTTGAAAATAAGCCGTATAAAATAGTCATTTTTTAAATTGTATTTTTCACCCCATGTCGCGCTAGCAGGCCGTTCTCGCCCACTGTGCGGCCGCCGCCCAGGCCCCAGGAGAACAAGTAGTTTTGTTTACGCGCGCTGTTCACGAAACCAGTGCGTGGTGAAGGAGGTGCTGCGGTGCCATGTTTAATGTGGACGGCCGGAGGCGAGATTGTCGCTAGAGGACGAAGAACGGAGGCGATATTTGCAAGGTCCGAGGTAAGTGAGCCATGCTTCCCCTGCTACACTTGTATATATTTTCACCACATGTTAAGTATGCTTGGTCGCCTCATTGACTGTCACGCGAAGTTCTACAGTTCTACAGTTTTACAGTTCTACAGTTATACAGTTCTAAAGTTGAGCGAACGGGCGGGAGTTCTGCTGATCGCTCGATAAATAATTTGAGCAGAATCGAAGACAGCAAGTGTGTTCATTTGACTGATCGCTCCATACATAGGTTCATAGGGGCCTGGTGACGTTAACCGTCGCCCGGGTAGGGGGGATGCCACCCCCCTCGGTTTTTCTGTAATAACTCGCGTATTTTCCAACCGATTTGAATGTAACTTTTAGAACCCTACTTTTTACAAATTTACAACATACTCTGAAAATTTTGAATTTCTAACCAACATTACCCGTGACCTATGACCTGTTTCTCAAGGTCATGTCAGGCGCAACGGGCGTCCCGCAGTATCGATGCTTGTAACTTGTGCAGTTTTCGAGTGTTCGTTGTTCAGGAGCATATGCACAGGTGTTTCCAGGTGACAGTTGTGGTTTCCACTGAGATTGTGACCTCGATTGAACTTTTCAGAGGTCAACTGAGGTCATTACCTCCGATGACCTCAAATGACTTTTTTGGGGGCTTCTGACGGTTTCTAGGACATTTTGTGACGCTGGTTTCAAATTTGGAATCCATTTTACATAATTATATGTTCCACTGGGGTCATGCGCTTCCACAGGTCAACCGAGGTCACTGACCTCAGATGACCTGACATGACCTTTTTGGAATTTGGAAGTTTTTAGGACATTTTGTGACGCTGATTGCGAATTTGGCACCCATTAAGCATTGTGATATGCTCATTCACGATTCTAGCTCGATAAAATTCAATTTATACGGATTTACAATTTTGATGACTTTTGGGTCATTGACATGACCTCAGAGGTTACCTAATGACCAAAGACCTTAACATAGGATACCATCGGCTGTCTCTCGTCACAAGCAACACGCTCGTCTTTGACGTGAATCTCTAGCTCAAATAGGGGCGAAACGCTAAGGGGGTCGTACCAACCAACCCCCTACCCGAACACGTAGTGATTTTGCCCTACCCGGGCGAGGGTTAACCTGATCGGAGACCGTATAACTTCAAAACAATAGCAATTTTTTCAGCAAAATTCTTGTAATATTTGTGTTCGACATTTGTTTTAGGGCGTATTTAAAAACGATGTACGATGCTTTATGCCCTAGCTGAATTTGTTTCTCACTCGTCATTATAGGTATTCAAATATTTTCAAAGCTATTGAGTTTGAATACAGCAGTTGGAAGTTTTTCGAAAGTGGCTTTGGGTAATATTGCATACCATATGAATTTAGAATGTCGCTTTAGTAACAAAGCCTTGCCCTCAAAGTCCTCAGAAGTAAACAGGAATGCAGAAAAGTCGCAAACGTGTGGGGCAGTAAAACTTTGGTCTAGTCTTGAGAGAAACTCAACCCCCCCCCCCTATGCAATATTTATTTGCAGATTTGGGCTCTTCTCGCCTTGACTTTTGCCATTCAAAATATTCGATAAACAAAATAAAATATTTTAGCAAAACAATGACCAAAAATGAGGTAGCCATGGCCTCCCTGCGGCTGCCCCCGTGCCCCCCCCCCCTACCGTTCCTACGCCTACGAAGTATGCTAAATTTATTGCAACCAGTAGCAGTCTGGCCATTTCATATTTATCGTCCCAGGCGGTGTTTATTCGAAATGATTCAGAATGTGGAACGGCACCCTTAGTTATCACTGTTTGAAGCTATCGAGCGCTAATGCAACTGTTACGATCTTACATGTGCAACAACACCCATCCGACATACCGTCCAGCCGGTTCGTTGTTAGATGTGATGATCACAAATTGTAAGGAACTTGTCCAGCGCTGTGGTGTCACCGCCTGTCACTACAGCCCGCACGACTTCACACGAATGCTATTGAAGGTATCGAAAGAGAAACGCCAAACGACAGTCATACCATCCCGATGCTTAAATCGCGTTTATTTTGATTACTTCAATGATTTACTCGGCAACGCGGAATGGTCTCTTGTCTATCAAAGTGTGACGACATCTGATAAGTGGGACTCTTTTCTAGGAGTGTTTAAACCCCATCTAAATGCTGTCGCACCTGCTAGGCGCATGAAATTGCGAAACCAATCCGCCCCACCTGTCTCAGCCGATACGCGTTTGCTGATGGCTCGTCGCCGAGTCGCTCTAGCACGCGGCTCGCGTGATTGTTACAAGGAAATCAATAGGCAGACGCGGGCAGCTATCAGACAGGATTGGCGCGTTAAGCCGATCATTGGTGGTAAGGTGGGTACGTCGGTCACTCCCAACATTCATCCAGACACTCTAAATGAGTACTTTGTAAAGGTAGGGCCCAGGCGCTCGCACAGGATTTTTGTAAGGGGGGGGGGGGGGGCACGACCTCAAGGGGGCCCGTCGAACCACGAGGGGCCCCAACATTGCGGGGGCATTTTTTTTCTCATGTACATTTTTGGAGTTATATATATATATATATATATATATATATATATATATATATATATATATATATATATATATATATATATATCAACTATACTTGCAAATCTGACCTGTGATAACCTCTGGTGAACTCATTATTGACCTCAGCCAAAAACATGACCGAAGTGGTTTCAAAAATGATTTTTGACGAGCTTTCGAAAGGTGTTTTCGGTTTTTGTGTACGTCCCATGGAACCGAGTTCGAGGGGGCGTTGAACCCCCCACGGCACGACGAAGGTGGCGCCGAGCACCAGCACGGCGCGGGATCATTTCCTGTATGCAAGGTGCTGTCAGATTTTACCTCAGATCTCGTCAAAAATCATTTTTGAAACCACTTCGGTCATGTTTGTGGCTAAGGTCAATAATGAGTTCACCAGAGGTCATCACAGGTCAGATTTTCAAGTTTTAGGACTTCGCTTCCAAAACCCCAAAATATCTCGGGAACTATGATAGCTAGGAACAAACGAAAAAAGCTATCGAAAGCTATTAAAATATGCAATCGCCATTGGTTCCCTCAGATTTTAGCTCATTGTAATAGTGTGGGCCAAGTGACTTCAGAGGTCATCAAAGGTCAAAAAGGCTATTTTTTGGCAAAACAGTTTTCGCAACTAACTTTTGACCTAATAAGGATAAGGAAATAATTTTGACACCATCGTGTTCTTCTCTTCAAGGCGCTTCGAATCACATTCATGTTGACCAGTTTAGACCAACTTGGAAATTTGACCTCAGGCCAAGGTCAAGTGGTGACCCAAGTAGATCATGGTGCATATTGGGAGACGTGTCTCGACGAGACGAACACATTGGTGCCGGTGGCACTTATTTATCTTCATTCTTTCGAAAGTTATTGACAAAGTGTTGGTGACCTCAGATGACCTCGACTGACCCTGTAGGGGACCCTGAACAAAAAATTAACCTGGATCATCAAGAATGGCCTATGATAACATGACCCAGAAGGAATTGGACTGATATCTTGCGTGTCCTCGGAATAGGAAGCGTTTGAATATTTCCCCGTTGGTTCCCTGTTGGGGACCTCCCGAATGGGGAGGCACGAAATTGACCCGACCTTAGGTCACCGATATACCTACAAAATATTATATATCCGAATTGTAGGTACCTATGATCTTATTAAATCCTGTAAGTTTGAAACCGATCGGCCAAAAACTGTGGCTGTGGTACGACCGCAAACTTTTGTTTAGGTGGGTCACGTGACCTAGACCTGGTGACCTGACCTGAGGTGACCCGAGGTCAAGAATTGCACATAATGTGGATAATTGATACCCTAACAGCTGTACAAAAAAAACGCAGTTTTTCTGCTAACCACGAAAAACCTTAGGGGGTGTCTAAACGCCCGCCCCCCGGCACGGCGCGGGTTAAATATCTTTCGAGTGTATTTTTTCTGAATTTATTTTTCGGCGCTTTTTCGGCGCTCCTAGTTCTCGAGGCAAAACGCTTTTTAAGGACACCCATATATGACCAACTGACATTTGGTGACATTGGTGACATCAATATTGACCTGACAAGGATAACGTTCGGTATTTGGAAAATAGAAAATCATCCCCGATAATTTTCCGTCGCGTGCGAGAATCGTGGAAAATGTCCGGGGCAGGGTCGCTTAGATATTAGCCCTTCGTCGTAGCCAGCTGACGACTGCCGCTGCGTTCACCGGGGGCCATTTGATGTTTTTTAACTTGATTTTTTGCACATGTTGTGTTCCCAAAGTAATTTCTGTTTCTTTTAAGGTCGGCTAATACCAATTTCACGCCTGAGTTGAGTTAAATACGTGTTTTACAGCGCACGCAAAACACCGATGAAAAGCCGAAAGCCGATATCCTTGCATATACCGAACGCTCTGCAGAGCGATAATGGAACATTATCCCCGACAGAGTAGATGCCGAACGCGCGAAGGGAAAATTATCGTCGATAATTTTCCAGGGGAAAATATCCAAATTAAATCATTTTCCAGATACCGAACGCACGCTTGAATGGATGCACGGATGCACATTGGCGCATTACGTCACGGGCCGCAGACAGTCGTGGTGTGCAAGATGACAATATAAAATAAAAACTCACTTTTCATTTGTGAAAAATACATCCGAATTTTCTTCTTATATAAAATACAACCGGACAGGGGCCCCACCGAGCCGCCTTAGAGGGTATTTCATAGCCAGTGTGTCCCCCTTTTGTGCGCCTCTGGTATGAGGAACACTTCGTCTTATTTTATATATTTTTTATCCTTAGAACTTCGACCCGTTGTACATTTTCGCGATAACTTTTGCTTTCTAGATTTGCGCGGTGGGCCCCTTCGGATGAAAATAACAAATGCAAACTTTTGCTTTTCATTTGTAAAAAATACATCCGGAATTTTGATATTTTGTATAACAAAAAATACAACCGGACAAGGCCCCACCAGACATATATACAACCGGAGAGGGGCCTCATAGGGGTCCCGAATTTCGAAAGGGGGCACTGGCCCGTATCTCCCCCTTGCGTGTGCCTCTGGGCCCTTCGGATGAAAATGTAAAATGTTGACTTTCATTTGTAAAAAATAAATCCGGATTTGTATTTTTTTCATGCAACCAAACAGGGGCACCAACCAGCCCCCGCGTGGCCGCCTCAGAGTGGCCCCGCATTTCGTAAGGTGGAGGGGCACGTGGACCAGTGTGTCCCCCCCTTGTGTGCGCCTCTGGTATGAGGCACACTTCGTGTCATATTTTATATATTTATATTTGTTATCCTTAGAGCTTCGACCCGTTACACATTTTCGCGATAACTTCACTTTCTATATTTTCGCGGTGGGGCCCTTCGGATGAAAATGACAAGTGCGAACTTTCACTTTTCATTTGTAAGATATACATCTGGATTTTTGTTATTTTTGTATTAAAAAAATACAACTGGACAGGGGCCCACCATTTCGTAAGGGGGCACGAGCCCGTGTGCCCCCTTGTGTGCGCCTCTGGGCCCTTCGGATGAAAATATAAAAGGTGAAACTTGCACTTTCATTTGTAAAATAAATCCGGATTTGTAAAAAAAAAAAATACAACCAAACAATGGCCTCAGCCCCCTCGGGGCAGCTTCAGAGGGGCCCCGCATTTCGTAAGGGGGGACACGGGCCCGTGTGCCCCCCCCCCTTGTGCGCGCCTCTGCTTGCATATACCGAACACTCTGCGGAGCGATATAATTTTCCAACTAAAAATTATCCCGACAGAGTAGATGCTGAACGCGCGAAGTGGAAATTATCGGCGATAATTATCCAGCGGAGAATACCCAAAGGAAAACAATTTCCAGATACCTAACGCACGCTTGAATGAATTCACGGATGCACATTGGCGCATTGCGTCACGGGCCGCGGACAGTCGTGATGTGCTAATATTAAAATAGAAAATAAATTATAACTCACTTCATTTGTGGAAAACCCACCATTAGAGGGCCCCGCATTTCATAAGGGGAGCCCCTCCCGCGCGTGGGTCAGTGTGTCCCCCTTGTGTGCGCGTCTGGTATGAGGCACACGTCGTGCCGTATTTTATATATTGATATTTGTTCTCCTTAGAGCTTCGACCCGTTACACATTTTCGCGATAACGTCGCTTTCTATATTTTTGCGGTGGGCCCCTTCGTATGAAAATAAAAAATGAAAACTTTCACTTTTCATGTCTCCATGGCCATTTAGTTTGTCATGTGTGGCCATATACATCCGGATTTGTTTTTATGAAACAAAAATACAACCGGACAGGGGCCCCACCGCGGGGGGCTGTCCGTAAGGGGACCCCACCGCAGGACCCCTTATGAAATGCGGGGACTCATAGGGGCCCCGCATTTCGTAAGGGGGCACGGGCCCATGTGCCCCCCCCCCCTTGTGTGCGCCTCTGGACCCTTCGGATGAAAATATAAAATGTAAAACTTTTACTTTCATTTGTTAAAAAATTCTGATTAAAAAAAATACAACCAAAAAGGGGCCCCACTGGACAGCCCCAGAGGAACCCCACGGGGCAGCCTCAGAGGGGCCCTACAGGGCGGCCTCAGAGGGGCCCCACGGGACAGCCTCAGAGGGGCCCCACGGAGCCGCCTCAGAGGGGTCCCACGGAGACGCCTCAGAGGGGCCCACGAGGCCGCCTCAGAGGGGCCCAGCATTTCGTAGGGGGGGGGGCACGGGCCCGTGTGCCCCTCCCCCTTGTGTGCGCCTCTGTATGAGGTACACTTCGTCTTATTTTATATATTTATCTTTTTTCTCCTTGGAGCTTCGACCCGTTATACATTTTCGCGATAACTTCGCTTTATATATTTTCGCGGTGGGCCCCTTCGGATGAAGACAAAAATCACTTTTGATTTGTAAAAAATACAACCGGACAGGGGCCCCACCGGGCCGCCTCATAGGGCGGCACGTAAGCATCATAGCATTTCGTAAGGGGGCACGGGCCGGCGTGCCAAACAGGACTTCAAAATGGCTATATCTGATTTTCGAAATTTTCAGTTTTTGACCCTATTTCTTTTCCAATTTTTTTTTTCTCGGAAAATTTCCACAAAATATGCCAAACAAAAGTTACAACCA
>JAXIVJ010001247.1:25000-137500 GCA_036785665.1 Chirona hameri
ATGACCAAAGATCGACCACGTCCAAAAATAGCGATTTTATTATGTCTGTCGTCATTACCAAAGTGATGAGTATAAAACGATTTGGTTAGCGTCAAAATGTTGGTCGTTGTATTAGCTATCTGGTAATATATTACGTCTGGGTCAGTTAATGACCTCTTAGGTCACGGAAATTGTCACCATGGATTAGAATTTCTACGCGTTTTGCATTACAGCACATGTACAGGACGTTTTGTATAACTTCCGAACGGAGAAAGATAGAGAGACACCGTAAAAAGTAACGAGTTGCTTGTCAAGGAAAATCCAAAGGCATCTCATTTTGAGTATCTAGGTCAACTGGTGACCTTTGGGGTCAGGTAAATGGCCCTTTGGGGCCTGACATGACCTTGACGAAAAGGTCATAGGTCACTATCTAATAGTCTTATAAACTTAATATTTGGACAGGATATGATAATTATTGTAAACTCAGCTTCTGAAAATTTCAGCAAGATGCGTCAAGATCAAGATCCGCATGTGTAAAAAGTTATTAAAGAAAACCTCAGGGGGGGGGGCTGCCAGACCTCCTCCCCCCCCGTAGGGCGAGGGTTAAATAAATATTGAGCTATCGCAATACCTCGCACTCCCCATTGTGTTCTGTGCGGAAGAAGACACAGTTCCACAATGTGTGTATTTAAATCGCCATAATTGTCTGAAACGATTGTGTCATATTTTGTCAGCGTAAAGTTTTCTCTATAGCTATCTATAGCTCAATAATGACGTCATCATCCCATTTTTTTTAAATAAAAAAAGTTGAGTGACTTTTCGAGATAAAAATATCACCATTGTTTTCAGTAGCACTTACTTCATATTTTCGACTACAACCAGCGTATATTTGACAACTTTCAGAAAGGTGAAAAATTCCCCTTTAAAGGGATTATACGTTTTTTCCCCAGAATAATTGAGTTACATAGTAAAACGTACTTATAAAGGTGGTAGAAGTCCCATGGTAGCCACATTTATCTGGAAATGACCTCCTCTGCACGTAAGGACATTCCAAAGTGCGCGGTGATGCCACCGCGTACTTTCTGCAGGACCGGCCGAGGCAGTCAGTCATCTCTTTTATGCTAATAAAAACACCTCACTTATGGCATATTTCCGGTAAAATAAGCAATATTTGAAAGAAAATAAACTTGTTTTGTTCCAACGACAGCAACAGCTACCTAGTTTTCCCATAAAATTCGATATTTTTCATGAATTTTCATGCCAAAAAGTTAATACGCCACCACCAAATTCTCAACGCTAAAGGCCAGAGAAAGACAACCACAAAAAAAAAACACAGAACCTGAACGAACAGTGTGTAGTAATACAAAGTCCCGTAAGTTTTGAATTGCATAATCATTGTGTGATCCAGTGTAGGACTTGCAGATAATTCAAAACTCTAAAATTGATCTTAAGATAAAAGTGGTGGACAGTAGTGCCGCTCATGTACTCGTTATCTGATACAAGTCTCGAAAAACGCCCAAGTTTTAACGCTGATAATTGTTGAAATAATGGACTAAATGAGCATTGAGGTCCCTGTTATATGTCTTAAACGTGTGTAAAGCTCATACAACTGCAAAAGAGTGCATTTCCTTTCAGGACGGAAACCCGTATAATCCCTTTAAAGGGAAATAATGACCTTTTGATTTGGTTAGCAACAATTTATTAGGCTACCGTTATGGTTTTAAAATTATTTTATTTAAATTTAAGAATTAAATAAAATTATTCCCAAATTCAAAGTTGTAAGTTTGGAAAAAATACAAAACAAGTACCTTGTGTACTTCATGAAGGTCATTGACAAATTCGTCCTTCCCTACCATTGTTTACATCGAGTGCGGCATTTTTGGAGGCTCTGTGACGTTTCCGATCAAACTGAGCGCTTCTCGGACACACGCTAGTAGCGCTAGTAGCGCTTTCGTTCTCCATGGCAACCAGGCGTCAGCCAATCAAAAGCCAGAAAGGGAATAAATACGTTCTGGCTTTTCACTGGCTCACGCCTGGTTGCCATGGAGAACGAAAGCGCTACTAGCGCTACTAGCGTGCGTTCGAGCAGCGCTCTGATCCGTGAAGCAATCCGTGAAGCATCCGTGATGCATGACTGACTACACAATAACAACAACATGCAAACTATACCAACTCGAATAAAATAAGGGCGGAATGAGTTGAAACCCAGGCAAGCTAGTATTCACAAAGCACTCGGCACTGCGCCACAATAGCAAAAGGTGAGGGAAATGCATATTGGATACAATATTATTACGTCACAAGTTTCTGAAGTGTCAACTACTATGAAATACAGTGATAAAATACCTTTAATAATGATTAACAAGAAAATTAAAACTTAAAAACAATAATTTGAATAAGTCTTTAATTAGCTTTCAACTCAAAATCAGATATATTTTGCAATGCTACACAAGAATGGCACCAGTGACGTCATTAACAAAGCCTGCTACGGGACTTGGGTATACTAATCAGGAACAACTCGCCACAATGGTTAAGTGCGCCGAGAAGCATGACAATGACTTTGTAAACAAATCGCCGACGCTAAATAGGTCGCCGTCGATGTGCATCGATGAGCTTCCGATTTAATTGCCAGTTTTGTGTTATTGTTTGTTAGTTTTTTGGGAAAAATTATTATTTTTCATGATAATATAAAGCATAGTGTTATATACGGCCACAGACAAATTATACAATACTCCTAATGTTGAAAACAAATTAATCGATTTGCAAAGATTGAGGGTTGCAACCACTAACTATGCCGCCGTTGATGTGCATCGATGAGCTTCCGATTTTATTGCCACTTTTTCCAATCGCTGTTAGTTTTAGAAGATCGCCGGGCATATAATCACAACAAGCAGAACGCACAATATATTTTCCACTCCATTGCGTACAAAAACAATACGGGAAAAGCCCACAGTTTGATGAGGACCAAAAGTACTTGCAAGTACCGGTCGTTAAAAGTGTGGAACGCTTATCAACTTTAACTTGAAATATCTTTCGGTAGGGAAGTTTTCATGCAAAATGTGACGAATTTACAATATATTTTGGTCTCGTCTGGCGATTTCAAGTGCTAACTCCATTTTTGTGGAAAAAGGTCATTATTTCCCTTTAATTGAATCAGAATTAACCGAAATGTGTGACCGGACAGAAAACAAAACATTCACCAGGCGCCATATAAAACTGCTGTCTCCCTATGATCCTGGAGAAAAAGTCCCTCGACGACACACCCTAGTACGCAATCCAATTGGGCATGCGGGCAAACTGGAAAGCGCCAAGCATGCTGAGAATCAATATTAGGCGAAGGCGTTTCTAGCCACGCCTGGGGGCAGTCAGACCGATCAGGGACGGCCTGTCGGACGCACCAGCGTCAGACCCAGGTCCGACCGGAACCTGGTCAGACCTGGTCAGATCCTGGTCAGATCCTGGTCAGACCCCAGTCATACTCTGGTCAGACCCCGGCCAGGCTCCGGTCCACCCTGGTCCGACCCTAGTCAGATCCAGGTCACACCCCAGTGAGACCTTGGTACGACTTTAGTCAACCGCGGTCCGCGGCCCCGGCAACAATGCTTCGTACTCCGTGTCGATCTCAGCGTCCGGCCGGTGTCGCCCGTGCTCTGTTCATACTGGGTCTTCTGACCTTCAGCGGCTACCACTGCTCGCTCCTGTGGGTGATGTACCGAAGCGAGCCTGTCTCCACCTCCATCACCCAGACCCACTGGGAGAGAGTCGAGGTTCCCAGTCTGACCGTCTGCGGCCAGCCTTTCGACTGGAGAAACCAGACGGCTAAGGCAGGGCTGTCGTCTGTGAGTGAGGACAGAGGAGGAGATTCGACGCGAGAGGGCGAGGAGTCGGGCCAGAACACCACAGTCGCTGAGTTGGTTTGGAGAGCGGGACAACCACTAGACCAACTGTTGAACACGTGCAGCCCAGGATGTCACCCCAGCGACAGGATTTCGAATCCCGAAGGCCACGGCTCGGTTGAAATCGGCACTTGGCGATCGTGGATGACGACAGCAACAGGCTCTCTCTGTCACACCTTCACGTCGAACATCACGTGGGGTCAGCTCGCTGACATAACGCCCGATGAGAGCCCCGTGCTGGAGATGCAGTTCTCGTCACCGGAGACACCCACTGCCAACTGGGACCACCTCGTGTTCGTCCACCGGAGTCGGCGTGCGCTGGTGGACAGCCCCGGCGTCAGAGGCATCCGACATGACCCGCGCTTCGAGCTTCGGCGCTCCACTCTTCTTCTTCTGTCAGTGTCTGATCGCGTGCACAATCAGGAGAACCTTCGACGCGCCCCCTGCAACGCTACCACTGGCTACTACCACGCCGAGTGCATCGAGAGGTGTGTCCGGACACTTCTGGCGAACGCATCCAACTGCTCGACGCCGGAGATGGCTGAAGACTTCCCTCATCTCCCAGGATGTCCAGCGTCGACCCTGCTGCAGCTGCCGCGCTCACACGAGCTGGAGAAGCGAGCGAGGAAGTGCCGCTGTCTGCCAGCCTGCAGACAGCAGCAGTTCGCTGTCGACTCGGAGGTCAAGAAGCTGTCAGCAGGGTATCTGGCCACACTGCGCGTCGAGATGGGCGCCGTGCCTGAGGAGGTTCTGTCGGAGACTCTCAGCTACTCGGTCGTGTCCCTGGCCAGCGCCGTAGGCGGCTTCGTCAGCCTGATGCTGGGTGTCTCGGCTCTCTCGCTGGTTGACCTGCTTGGCTCCTGGCTGCGGCCGGGTGCTGGTAGAAGCCGGGTGGATAAGGGTTTCACCAGGCGCGGTAGCAGGGCGGGTGAGAGAGCGGTTGGTCGCGGGATAAGCAAGAGCTCAGCCAAAGGCTTACCAATTGATGTGTCTAGTGTCGAGTCCGGCTTGGGTTTCAATTAACGTTCGCGAGCGGTCTCTGGTGGTTTCTGGCAATATTGGGTTAACATTATTCATAGCATTTGCGCTGGACAATTCGCCTTTGCAAAGTGCATTGATCATATGGTCAACGTCGGTGTCGTTCTGAAACATGTCCGTATATCGGCATATCTTCTCATGCTGGGAGTCACAATAAATTAAGCAAAACTTGTGGGAGAAAATAACGATGTAACAGCGGACCAGCTGAACAGTTGAGCCTGCACTTATGAGCACTGAACACTGAACAGTCTCGGGGAGTGAATGTCTCCTGAATCTGCTTCCTCACGTTGACGTTGACGTTGACGATGCCTATGCAACGCACTAGTGAGGACCATATGTTGCAATCGCTTGTCATTTGCAGATTCATCACCGACACGATGTTGTACAGACGATGCAAAGGATGTATGCATCTTGACGGCTTTGAATGCGGTTGAATCCTCATGATAGGACAATATAGCATCACTTTCCTTGACACATTGTTTCGGTTCAATACGAGCATGAACAGAAGCGTTTTCAATTGGCTACAAATATCTTGTTTTTCTATTTCTGACGAGGTCGGATTGTGCCCAGCTGATTGTGTGTGCCTATGTTCACCAAATGTTTCAAAGAACTTGGCCTTTCAGCCACATCCTGTCAGTTATCCTGCGCAAACACCACTCTACTGTCTCAGGGATTGAGGTTCGCTGGGCGGATGCAAAATGCGTCCACTTAGGTTTCATTATTCCATACGTCTTGTGATTTATATTTTGTTTGCACCAGTAATCGACAGGCGATTGACCGGCAGCTAGCAGTGCACAATATACGGTGATAAAAACTCGTGATGCGTTTCTGACGTCACTGGTGCGTCACTATCGGGACGGAATGTCGGTCAGACAGGAAAGGAGTGTCCGCTTTTATAGCGCAAGTTGGTTCATTGTGCTGCTACACGACATATTTATAATATCACAATGCACAATGCTAAATCCTTCTTTGACTACCCAAGTACACACATTTCTGGGAATCTTCACTTACAATATCATTCTTACATGGATCAACGTTCAACGTTCAACAATCAACGTTCTGGTAAGCGCGGGACATGTAAAAAACCTGTCGGTAAAAGCCTGTAGGAAAAGCTTGTAGGAAAAGCCTGTAGGAAAAGCCTGTCGGTAAAAGCCTGTAGGAAAAGCCTGTCGGTAAAAGCCTGTAGGAAAATCCTGTCGGTAAAAGCCTGTAGGAAAAGCCTGTCGGTAAAAGCCTGTAGGAAAAGCCTGTCGGTAAAAGCCTGTAGGAAAAGCCTGTCTGTAAAAGCCTGTAGGAAAAGCCTGTCGGTAAAAGCCTGTAGGAAAAGCCTGTCGGTAAAAGCCTGTAGGAAAAGCCTGTCGGTAAAAGCCTGTAGGAAAAGCCTGTCGGTAAAAGCCTGTAGGAAAAGCCTGTCGGTAAAAGCCTGTAGGAAAAGCCTGTCGGTAAAAGCCTGTAGGAAAAGCCTGTCGGTAAAAGCCTGTAGGAAAAGCCTGTCGGTAAAAGCCTGTAGGAAAAGCCTGTCGGTAAAAGCCTGTAGGAAAAGCCTGTAGGAAAAGGCTGTCGGTAAAAGCCTGTCGGTAAAAGCCTGTCGGTAAAAGCCTGTAGGAAAAGCCTGTCGGTAGGCACACAGCATTATCGAGTGCCGTCATTGCTTCATAAGACTAGCGCTCTACCGTTCGGCGAATTTTCAGCCGCCTGATCACCTGAAGGATACTGTACCGCATGACCGGAGAGACCGGCGGATCAGCCTACCTGCAAAGGTGTGAAAAGGCTGCCGCAAAAGGCTGCGAAATACACCGCCCTGGTGGATAGTGGAACTTTTCATTAGCCTTATCAGCAACTGATCGTTCTTAAGCACTTACGAGCAAACTTGACTTAAGTAGAATTGTGCCGCAGGTTCCTGAGCTCTCCGCTAACTAATTTAACTAACGTTTACGTTCAAGCATTTATGTGTAAGAACATTACAACAAAGTTCGATCATTGTATTGATATTCAGCTATAATTGAGCATTAGTTTGCTGGGAAAGTCAACATCAATTCACAGCTCATAGGGTCTTGAGATTAAAGAGCGAAAGTTAAGAAACCTCTTTTGTACTCGAGATTATGACCACATGCATCACATACCAGAGAAGGTAACAATGTTCTAAAACGCAACGTGTGGACCATTGGCAGCGATTCCCATTTGCAGCCAATACCAAAGTAATGTGGCATCACTGGAATTGAATTAATAGGTACCTACGAGGTGGATTAAATATATCATGTGTCTGCCCATACGATATAAAGTTAATTTCGAGCAATATGAAGGCCTTTTCATGCAGGAGCTTTGAACGAAGCATGCTTGGAGCATGTGAGAAAAAATATACTCTGTTCGGCTCTGCTTATGAAATATAAACACAATTTAAGAACATTACTGCTCTTTACACCCTTAGATCTTCGCTTATAGGTAGCCTGTGCTATTGTATGATGTAAGTGGTGAACAATTCTTGTGAAATATCTTGAGAAATTCCAGTGATGACGAATTCTTCCTCACCATGACCAGAATCCATCTATTTGATATTTGTTAATTAATATAAAATATACGATTTATCCAGTTACTCCGTAAATGATTGTCGCAACGCCATCGTATCTAGGACAGCACATTATGTAAAATTAAATTAGGTAGGCGCATGCAATACTGAAATACTTTAAGAGACCATTTCAGGATGAACTGCAAGTTCTAGTAAACATGGCGATCTGCAAAGCACCATACGTCCGATAGTCGCGTGGTCTTTGCATGAAAAGTGTGCCTAAGTAGCACACCTATTGATATTTGACCGGTATTTGATACTAGTAAGGCGCCGTAGTCCGGTATTTGACCACACTATTCAAGGCGATCGGTTGATGACGTCAATGGTGGTGAGTGTTCAGTCATACACCACAGCCACGGCAACGGCGAGAACCTACTGCCAACGTCATACACCACAACCACGGCAACGGCGAGAACCTACTGCCAACGTCATACACCACAGCCACGGCAACGGCGAGAACCTACTGTCAACGTCATACACCACAGCCACGGCAACGGCGAGAACCTACTGCCAACGTCATATACCACAACCACGGCAACGGCGAGAACCTACTGCCAACGTCATACACCACAGCCACGGCAACGGCGAGAACCTACTGCCAACGTCATACACCACAGCCACAGCAACGGCGAGAACCTACTGTCAACGTCATACACCACAACCACGGCAAAGGCGGGAACCTACTACTGCCAACGTCATACACCACAACCACAGCAACGGCGAGAACCTACTGCCAACGTCATACACCACAGCCACGGCAACGGCGAGAACCTACTGCCAACGTCATACACCACAACCACAGCAACGGCGAGAACCTACTGTCAACGTCATACACCACAACCACGGCAAAGGCGGGAACCTACTACTGCCAACGTCATACACCACAACCACAGCAACGGCGAGAACCTACTGCCAACGTCATACACCACAGCCACGGCAACGGCGAGAACCTACTGCCAACGTCATATACCACAACCACAGCAACGGCGAGAACCTACTGCCAACGTCATACACCACAGCCACGGCAACGGCGAGAACCTACTGTCAACGTCATACACCACATCCACGGCAACGGCGAGAACCTACTGACAACGTCATACACCACAGCCACAGCAACGGCGAGAACCTACTGCCAACGTCATACACCACAACCACGGCAACGGCGAGAACCTACTGCCAACGTCATACACCACAGCCACGGCAACGGCGAGAACCTACTGCCAACGTCATACACCACAGCCACGGCAACGGCGAAAACCTACTGCCAACGTCATACACCACAGCCACGGCAACGGCGAAAATCTACTGCCAACGTCATACACCACAGCCACGGCAACGGCAAAAACCTACTGCCAACGTCATACACCACATCCACGGCAACGGCGAGAACCTACTGCCAACGTCATACACCACATCCACGGCAACGGCGAGAACCTACTGCCAACGTCATACACCACAGCCACGGCAACGGCGAAAATCTACTGCCAACGTCATACACCACAACCACGGCAACGGCAAGAACCTACTGCCAACGTCATACACCACAGCCACGGCAACGGCGAAAACCTACTGCCAACGTCATACACCACAGCCACGGCAACGGCGAGAACCTACTGCCAACGTCATACACCACAGCCACGGCAACGGCGAGAACCTACTGCCAACGTCATACACCACAACCACGGCAACGGCGATAACCTACTGCCAACGTCATACACCACAGCCACGGCAACGGCGAGAACCTACTGCCAACGTCATACACCACAGCCACGGCAACGGCGAGAACCTACTGCCAACGTCATACACCACAGTCACGGCAACGGCGAGAACCTACTGCCAACGTCATACACCACAGCCACGGCAACGGCGAGAACCTACTGCCAACGTCATACACCACAACCACGGCAAAGGCGGGAACCTACTACTACCAACGTCATACACCACAGCCACGGCAACGGCGAGAATCTACTGCCAACGTCATACACCACATCCACAGCAACGGCGAGAACCTACTGCCAACGTCATACACCACAACCACATCAACGGCGAGAACCTACTGCCAACGTCATACACCACAGCCACAGCAACGGCGAGAACCTACTGCCAACGTCATACACCACAGCCACAGCAACGGCGAGAACCTACTGCCAACGTCATACACCACAGCCACAGCAACGGCGAGAACCTACTGCCAACGTCATACACCACAACCACGGTAACGGCGAAAACCTACTGCCAACTACACCTAGCTTTTACCATGCGCAGTGCAGCCGAGTCGTAACTGCTCGGTAAGCCTCGGTAAAATAGGTACGAGTTTTTAAAGCGTTAAAGGGAAATATAGACCTTTTATTTTTGTCTGCAATATCTTATTCAACATGTATGGTATTAAAAAGTTCGAGTCTCAATTAAAAAATGAAATCACAACTTTGTATATTTCGAAACAAAATATTTGTTTGGGAAATGTAAAACACAAGTACATATACTTCTTTCTGAGTTCGTGATCGGTGTTTTTCCTCCACTATGGGTAGCGCGACATATCTGGCGCTTTTGTTTCAATCTGTTCAACGTTGAATACCTGTCGTTGAATTACTTCTCAACAAATCGCACACACTAAATACGTCGTCGTAATAAAGTTAATCTGCCGAATGCATCACGGTTTTCAGAAATGTGTATTGATTGATTATGTATAATGGATGGCTTTAATGAGAATAAGAAGATTGAAAATATAGCATGTGCTCATGTTATGGTTATTTTTTTTTTAAATGAAGAAAGGATGAAATTCAACACTAAGCTATATTTCGCCTTGCGGCTTCTTCAGGGCTAATAAGGCCCTGTAGCCCTGAAACCCTGAAGAAGCCGCAATGTAATGCATGCGTGCATTGTAATGCATTGAATACCTGTATATTGAAAATTAATGGGGAAACATCCAATTCCTTTTTTTTAAATGAGTCGAGAACACTAAATGGGTCGCCGTCCGGGGCCAAACTAAACTGCCGATTTCATTGCACTTTTTCAAATGCTTGTTGATTGTTCATAAAAGTGTGGTAAGTACATACATATTCACAAAAGATAGAGTGCAGAAAACATATTACATACCTTCATGATAAATTGGAATGCGTAGGCAGGCTAATTTTAGCTCGGACAGTGAATTCGCTACCAAGTACTTGCTGAGTACCGGCCGTTATAAGCGCGGAACGCTTATCAACTTTAACTTCAAATAACTTCGGCTAGGAACATCTTATGCAAAATGTGTTTGGATTTATTTATAAGTTGAATGCTTCTTCCCATTTCAAGTGCTAACTTCATTTTTGTGGAAAAATTCCATTATTTCCCTTTATCAATGCAAATCTGGTTGAATATTACCGCAGCATTGGCTCTAATGAAAACTTTCCCTTTAGTCTCTAGCTTTCAGATAAGTCTCTTTTCTTCTGGAGACACTCCACTCATAATTGAATTCATGCTGAGAACTATTAAGATAACTTGTAAAGATCATATTTCGGACCGGTTTCGATATATTCTCTATATCATCTTCAGCGAAACTCTTGTTGCAAGAAGTTACAAAATAACATGACTACATTGGCGCAACATAAATATGTATAGTATACATCTAGGTCACCATTGTTAAACCAATATGGAGAGTTTATTGATTTTCAAAGTTTCAAAGTAATAAAATCAAAACTAACACACTGAGGTGTACTCTGTGTCATCTGTGCGTGAGTACATGAGCGCGGCTTGGTTGGAAGCAATTGATGTGGGAAAAGGTATACCAAGTTGCACGCCAATATCTGTACTGGTTGTTGAGCAATTGTAACGATCGTCAGCGGAATATCTGCTCCCAAGTCAATGCTGTTGAGGCAAATACAACTTCTAGATTTGCAAGTTTAACAACTTGTCTACACATATAAAACGTTTATGCGTTAGAGTTTTAAACACTAAATGGAAACGTTAGCCTTTGAGAACAAGGCTTTCTTGCGAATAGGCATTTTTAACCGTCATCAAACCACATATAAATTGATGAAGACACGGGTGCACACCTATAAAGTTCCCCACACAGCTCGGCACGCGCCCGACTGTTGTTGTTCTGCGATCTCGGCATAGGCGGCGGTCGTCGACTCGGCGCGTGTGCGGCCTACCGTCACGTCCTCCTCCCCCTCTCCCCCCCCCCCCCCCCCCACCCGGCCAGATGTGCGCCGCCCCACGCATGTCGTAAATGTCGCCCCGGAATGCCGTGCGGGGTGCCACCGAGACACTTTTGGACCAAGTCGGACGGGGCCTCCCGGGGTGGCAGGGCCGGCTGCTCCCTGCTGGGCGAGCCATCTGCGAGACACGCTCATTTGGGACTCTTATAGGAAGGAGGTAGAGTGAAGACGATTTTAGCTGTGGTTCATTCGTCCGCTGGTGTGTTTGATAATTTTGTTTATGTTACGTTTATGTTTGTTATACCAAGATGTTTATTGTAAAATTATGCATGATTTTCAATAGCTTGTCAATTACAAAGGCCTGAGTCGTCCCGTTAGTTCTCATAAGATTATCAGAGATCTGGTCAAAATGGAATATTTTCCCCGTACGATAGAACTCTTAAAGGGAAATAATAACCTTTTCCCGCAAAATAGAGTTATTAGCCGTTTTCACGAAGGATTATTGCGCTGAAAAGTTTCTGAAAAGTTTTTGAAAAGTTTCTGAAACGTTTTAAGAAGTTTTGGTTTAGAAGTCTTAGTACAATATACATTATAATATAAATTATACATTCTGAAATAAATCACTGATTTAGGCGATAGTATCACTATTCAATAGTTATGTAAACATGTATTGAGCTCATAACAACTTTATGATACAAAATTGGCCATTTTTAAAGAACATATGCGTCTACAGTCCATTCGTTCAGTTTAGCATACCGTCATACTAATTACTAAATCTGGCAGCGTCATGGATCACAGGTCGGTCTGCGCATGCGCAGTGATGTGCCAGTAGAGATTCGCCGCCGCTTCCGACCCGCGTGCCGCACGCACATGGACAAAGCTAATCCGCATAGGCCGGCCGCCGGATTGGGCCGGATTGGGCCGGATTGGGCCGGATTGGGCGAGTCCATTGCGGCCAATAGCGTCACACGCCACAGAATGTTTGTGAACCGTTCTGAAGTTTTGACAAGTTTCAGTCGGTGGAGATGGCGTCACAGCTGACCTATCAATGCTTATCTTGCTAAGCATCACCAAACCGCAATTGTGTCAACATATTATATTCTTACCAACATATTACAAAATTATGAGGGACATTTCAAACCAAAAATTGCATGTACAAGTTGCGTAGTTAAGGAATGGATCGTCGAACTAGGACTTCTATACCAAAACTTTGTTAAACTTTCTTAAACTTTTCAGAAATTTTCAGCGCAATATTCCTTCGTGAAAACGGCTTTTACTTGAAATCGACTGACTAGACCAAAATATATTGTAAATTCATCACATTTTGCACTCAACTTTCCTACCGAAAGATATTTCAAGTTAAACTTGATAAGCGTTCCACACTTTTAACGACCGGTACTTGCACAAGTACTTTTGGTCCTCATCAAACTGCGGGCTTTCCCTGTACTGCTTTTTTACGCAATGAAGTGGAATATATTTTGCGTTCTGCTTGTTGTGATTATATGCCCGACGATCATCTACAATTAACAATCATCGAGTAAAAAAGTAACCAAATTAACAGTTAACTGATACATATAACGGCAGCTAGTGGTTGCGACCCTCAATTTTTTTTTTAATTGCTTCATTTATTTTCAACATTAGGAGTTTTGTATAGTTTTGTCTAGATGGCTGTATATAACACCATACTTTATATTGTCATGAACAATGACCATTTTTCCCCAAAAAAATAACAAACAATACAAAAACTGGCAATGCAATCGGAAGCTCATCGATGCACATCGACGGCGGCCTATTTAGTGTCGGCGATTTGTTCAGAAGAACCCATTCAACAACGTTGAACAGATTGATACAAAAGCGCCAGATGTGTCGCTTTCTAATAGTGGAGAGAAAATACCGATCATGAACTCCTTAAGAAGTTTATGTACTTGCTTTTTAATTTGTCCAAACTTCCAACTTTTAATTAAGGAATAATTGTATTTAATTCTTAAATTTAGATCACATCATTTTAATACCATAACGGTAGCCAAATTAATTGTTTCTGACAAAATGAAAAGGTCATTATTTCCCTTTAAGGGCTACAATTTTAGCTCAATGTAAATCAATTATACATGTATCAGTAGTTTTTAAATCGGTGTATTTTTTTTTGTCTGTAAATTTTGTGTCTATGAATACACGTGGGAGCCTTTGGTGACCTTGGGTCATCGGAGGTTCCCAGATCAACCTGCCGATTGCGACCAGTTAGGCGTTGTGATACACTTTGGAAGGTTTAGGATACCACCGGTCCCATAAATATTGGCAAACGAGGAAAAGAAAGTACGCCATTATATGTGCATGGAAAACAACTGATTTTCGTCATTGAGAGAAAAAGTATGTTTTATTTATATTTTAACTCGATATCTACTACATATATATTCCTATCCGATGGTTTTCCATAACAAAATATATGCGTCTCAGTAAATTTAGAAATTGCGAAGGACATTCTCAAAAGTGTTTCCTTTGGATTTTTGTATTACTTGATTTTGCTCTTCGATAATTGGGGAGGTCGATTTTATTGAAGTATGAATTGTGAATGAAATAAAATGCCTAATTTTGCCTCTGATGATCGGTTCGTCGATGTTTACCCTGTCTGGCAGCGGCCGACTGCGTGGGAGGGATCACGTGTGAGGGCCAAGCCACGCTGTTCACTGTTCACCACCGAACCACATGATACCTCACATAAACAGCTCTAACTATATGTGCCCCAGCTATGCGCTACAATAGCTCCACAAATGCACAAATTCTTGTGCATGCCTATTCCCCAGACCTTTCCATACGGTATAGACATGGGAATGTTTGTCTTCCTAATAAGCATCTCGCTGTTCTGTCACTGGCGGATCCAGGGAGGGTGGGGGGCAAAGCGGTCATGCCCCCCCCCCCCCCGCCCAACCGCCTGAAATTGGCGCAAAGTTGACAGTTCCTGATATAGAAGAAAATCTCAGCAATTTTTACTACGAAAAGTTTGTTTTAAATCAGCTGACAATGCATAAGCAAGCGAAATCCGATGAGTTTTCAGAATTGTGTGAGACTTTGGGGATCACCCCCCCCCCAAAAAAAAAACACCCGTACACACTCAATACACAAACACACTCAATAGCAGTTTGTTAAAGGCTAATCTCACCAAATATCAGACCACACGGTAGTCTTGCCACTTCCGTTTTCGCAATCACTCATTTACTTTGTCACTCGTAACCATGGGCGTCGGCGGCGGGGGGGGGGGGGGAGGGCGCGTCCCCCAGTTTAAAAAAAAAACTTTGGGGGGACGTCCCCCCCATGAAAGTAGACTTGATTGACTTATTTTGCTGAATTCGTTCCAAAGGATATGCAAATTGATTTATTCTTAGCTCAAATTACATGTCATTAGTAACCATATATTGTTCAGTCCTTTCTTTGTACTTAAAAATGTAATGTAGGTACTTAATTACTTTGTAGAAAATACAATTATGATATGGCAGCTAAAAGTTGGGACACAAGTTGGGCTTCTGCTATGATTGAATGTCAAGCTCGTCCATTCATTCACCATTCATTCCAAGGCCTTAGATACAATAATTCAGCCAAGGCAGCGAATAGTGTGAAGTCATGGGTACATCCATCAATATGCTCTGTTCAAACAGCAATCAGTTTTAGACTTTAGTCCCTTTGAGCCGCTGAAATTTATATAAATGAGTGCTATAGCCTATAGCAGCATGCTTGGTATAATTCAAATCGTTGAAGAACTCACTACAATCCATGCTAAAGAAGTTTTTGGAAATATATCATAGAAGAGGTAGCTACCAGGGGCGCAGCTTCAGAGGGGGGGGGGGGGCAAGCCCCTGGGAGAGGCCCCCACCCCCAAAAATACCCCTGGATATGAAAAACTCTACGGATTTCGGCCACTTTATTTTGTGAGGCCCCCTTTTTAACAATTTTTCTTCGTCTACTTTGGATGAGCTGGATTGGACCAGGACCCTCAGTAGGCATTGTACTGAGCTCATTACTAATTTGTATTGTTACGTACAGGAGAGAAAACATATCTTAGCTGACAACAGGTGGGGGTCGGCTTTTGAGTGTGGGGGCGGCTGAAATGACGAAAAATGTACCCCTATTTTGATACGTGTATTTAAGCCTTTGCAGCATTTTTTTATGTGGATTTTCATGTTATAGTAGGTAGGTATGTACCTGTTAGTTACGCCAAATTTTTACGGTTTTGCCTGATAAAACTCAGAAATATAGGTGGTGGGCCTTGTAGCTCGGATAATAAGCTAAAAATGCTATTCATTCAATTCAGCGTTACGACGAACCGATGATGATGACTATGGCTTCGTTATGACGATGACTACCGATGTGACTCCGCGAAGCGTCGTGCAAATTTTAATTTGTACTTCCTGGAAAACGAAATGTTAATATTGGAACCAGACCGGAGGTGAGATGGCTTGATGAGATGGTCCTGGCCTGTTTCCACTATTAGCTCTTAGGTTTAGCAAATTGTGCACTGCTGGAGCAGCTTCCGGGTGGCGATCTCCTCGTATTTGCGTTCGCGTCGCCTTTTTCGGAACTCGGCAAACTAGCTAAACATGTAGCCTGCTTGAAACTTAAAAGTGAATATTTTATGAAGGGAATGGGCACTGGGGCCAGCAAGTCGCGTCAAGGAGAGCCTCTGCCAGACACTTAATGAAATTCTTTTTCCCATTTTCCAAATTTGTATAAGCAATTGCGAAACTCATGTCATGCCGCGAAGCGGTGCGAAATTTTCCAGTTTTTGACACTAGATAGCTGGATGTGACTGCACTGCAAAGGCAATTTTTACGATAAACTGTTAATTTTTCCCGCAAAAAGGTGGTGGTGGTGGTGGTGGTGGGGGGGGGGGGGGGTCCCCCTCCCCCGCCTTCTAAAAGTAGAGGGAGTTTGCCCAGACCTCCCCCCGACCTTCCCGTCGGCGACGCCACTGGCTGACAAATATTGCAGCACACACTCTCCTGAGAGGAAAATTGTTAATTTTTTGTACTACCACCCCCCTCGAATTCAAAAACGCATCAGACTTATCAAATTACCATTTTTAAACCCAAGAAAACATTGCACCAGGTGGGTCAGAGTACATACAGCACATTACCGCTCATTATGACTGCGCCGACCACGGCCAGCAAGTGCTCCAGCTATACCAGGCGCTGCAGGCGACGGCTAGCAACTGGGCAGGCTCTAATGGCCCCTGGGCAGGCTCTAATGGCCCCTGGGCAGATTCGAGAGGCCCCTGAACAGACTCGATGGGCATCTGGGAAAACTATAATGGGCCCCTGGGCAGGTTCAAGAGGCCCCAAAACAGACTATAATGGGCCCCCGGCCAGGCTCGAGAGGCCTCTGAACATACTCAAGGTCCCATGGACATGCTCGAGAGGCCACTGGGCATGTTTGTTAGGCCGTAGGTGGGCTCAATTGGCCCCTGGACAAGTAGACATGCTCCAGAGACCCCTGGACCGGTTTTGGGGCCATTCAGCGGGCTCAATGGGCCCCAGGGCATGCTCTAAAAGTCCCTGGGCATGTTTTTGCGCCCTTAAGTGGGCTCAATGGGGCCCCTGGACATGCTCGAGAGGCCCCTGGACAGTTGTTTGGCCCCATCGGTGGGCTCAATGGCCCCTGGACATGCCCAAGAGGCCCCCTGGGCCGGCTTAGAAAACCCTTCAGTGTCTCTGAGGGCCCTTGACATGCACCAGAGTGACCCTTGCCTGGTTTGAGGGCTCCTCTGTGACTTTTTGAAAGCCATTTAGCTAATGCAAATGATATCTGGACCAATCTCGTGCGGGGCCCCCTGTGACCCATAAGGGGGGGGGGGCAATTGCCCTCATTGCCCCCCCCCCCCTGGCTGTGCCCCTGGTAGCTACTAGCTTGCTGCTCCCCCTCCCCCCCAAACACGGCCGGACGTACTGCGGTGGATGGCTGACACGGCCCGCTCTACCCCCCCCCCCCCCCCCCCGCTCAACAACTTCTCGGTAACGGCTTGCTACCCAATAGCGGATCCACGGGGGGGGGGGGGGGCATTAGGGGCAAACACACCCTCACAGGAACATGGTGGGGGGGGGGGGGGGCATTCAATGCAAGTATCCCCCCGCACGTTCCTGCATTGGCTGTAAGAAGTGATAACCCGCTTCCCGCTGGGGTGCAGAATCTGCCCCCTCCAGAGTTTTCTCAATAACTTGAAAATCATTATATATATATATATATATATATATATATATATATATATATATATATATATATATATATATATGGACGTGAAACTTTAAGTACCTTATGCTGCATGTATTCTACGTCTTCCAACACAATTTCAAAGAAATTTGTGTTGTATTTAGGAAGATAATGACGGTTTAGGGACGTCATATCATGCCATTTTTTTTGTGTACAAATTATAAATGTTTTAAAAATCGTAGAAAATCGAGTGTTGAAGCAAATTGATAAAAATGTTAAAAGCAAGAAAACGACATTCTATTCAAAGTGGCTATCTCAGATTTTCGACATTTTGAGATTTGTCTCCCCCCCAAAAAAAATCGGAAAAACGCAAAATGAACATTTTCAACGATATTTAAAAAACTGAATATTTATTGCAGAACCAAGTATGGACGATATCCAAACCAAATTTCAAAGCAATATTTTTAATTGTAACCGACTTATGGCTCTCTAAGTATAAATAACTCACGAAGTCATTTTTAAAAGTTGCATTTATTTTGGCTTTTAGTAACCAGATACAGACAACTAAATGCCACCACTGTATTTTGGAGACAAAACTGGTCTGGAAACAGGCCTTTTTTATTCAGATTAATATATTTGTAATTTGTCCTTATGTGACCTGACCTTGACCTGAGGGTCATTATATGGGGTCAGGTTGTGAAAATGGCTGCTACTATCGAATTATACGTGTAAAACAACCCATAAAACATGAATCGCATGGCTTTCGTAGACCTCTTGCCAATAGTGACCTTTTGTGACCTGACCTTGACCCTGACCTTTGCTTACAATTTCACTTTCGTGTATGTGGGAAATTAATTATAACTTCGAGAGCACTTTGTGCGAAAATAGTCGCAAGCTAAGGCTTTGGATGGAAACCGAGTTCGCCACGGGCCGGACTGGCCCTATGGGCCATGGGCCGGGCCTGGGCCGGGCCTCAACTTTAAGAAAATCACCGGGCTCTGGACGGGCCTGGGCTGAGAATGTTGAAGTAATGCGCGCAAGCTCAGGTCAGAGCTTACAAATATTTTAACCAGCGGTTCACTTCCACACCAACACACTGTTGTGGCTGTGGCTTTTTTTGTTCGCATGGTTGGTTCATTGTTTCACATTGATAGTATACAAGTAAATATGCTAAGATAATGATTGTAAATTTTGTGAAAATAATTATATGTTTAATCTGAACGGGCCGGACCGGGCCTGGGCCTCAATACTATGAATTTGATCGGGCCTGGTCTGGGCCTAGGCTTGGTGTTCATGGGCCCGGGCCGGGCCGGGCTGAGGGTTGATGGGCCCGTGGCGAATACTGGATGGAAAGTATGGCCCATTAACCCAAATACCTCGATTGTGACCTATGACCTGGCTGTGACCTTTTTTATTAAAGAAAACTGACGCTTACCATGTGAACATAAAGCAACAATGACATTCCGACAAGCGATGTGTGTACACATTAATGGATGACAATACACTACAACCCTCGGGCCGGCGCAAACAGCGGTCCGGTGCAGGGTTGTGCTTGACTCAGAGTCGGTGAGTCAAGTTTGACTCAAAAATGACTCAACTCAACTTGAGTCAGAGTTGAGTCGCTTAAGAAAAATAGGGGCTCAACTTGAGTCAGAGTCGAGTCACTTAAGAAAAATAGAGGGGTTGAGTCGAGTCAGAGTTGAGTCACATGGATGTGCTTGAGTCAAAGTTGAGTCGCCTGGATGCCGCTCAAGTCAATGTTGAGTCGACTCATCCTCTTACGAGTCAGTCACATCTGACGATAAAAAAAATCCTAGCAACTGCATAATAAAAGCGTCCAATCAATGTTATAGAGTGTGAGAGTGCTAGTTTGGGTGCTTTGCAAACCCACTTTATAATCATTAGTTGATAATAAATCAATTTTGTATTTCACAAATAACTTAAAGAGTACTTACTACATCACTTACTCTGCTGACTGCTCCTTAGCTTAAGTGAAGCAATACAATATTAAATACCTACATAGACATGATAACTGCAGTATATATAAACTAATAATAACCATATCAACATTATTTACACTGTATCACATAGCATCAAAATAATGACCAATTTAAACTAATAATTAAAGCCAACTGATGGTATTTCAGCATACTTACGCACGTACCCAGATAATATAGTTAAGCTTGACCCCTGTCACTGACAACCGATCTAACTTGAACTAAAACATCCCATGACCCCTTTGAACACATGCAAGGTAAATACCAATTTGTCTTCAATGTTTTTACGAACCATTCATTTTATTTTATTTTATTATTATCATTATTGCTATTATATATTTTAATATACCTTACATTGCAGGTGGATGCAGTAGATATTTATGATAATGCAATATTCATGTGCCTTCATCCAGTGTAAATAAAAATAAAAGTATTTACATATATTATTGCAATGACTTTTTGCAAGTCAAATACCTACATTTGAATCAAAGTCGTGAAGTCCGTTGAACATGAGTCAAAAATGAGTTGACTCAAGAAACTTTCGCATGAGTCAGAGTTGAGTCAGGGGTAAAAGCAAATGAGTCAAAGTTGAGTCGACTCAAACAAAATTATCCCCCGCTTGAGTCAGAGTTGAGTCAGGGGCAACAGCAAATGAGTCAAAGTTGAGTCGACTCAACAACAAATTCCTCCCTCTTGAGTCCGAGTTGAGTCAGAGTCCCTTCGAAAATGAGTCAGAGTCGAGTCAGTCTAAAAAAATCTGAGTCGAGCACAACCCTGGTCCGGTGGCGACCCCGCCCAGAGAATCCAGGCGGACTAGACGGTGTCCGATGGGCAGACTGCCTCAATGTGGGAAGTGCCGGCCAGCTCGAACAAGAGCACGTATGCCCCGCAGCTGGTGACACTGCGCTGATTGACCGGACGCACCCGTGAGTCGTTGTACTCGTACCACTCGGCCGTGTGCGGGTGTTTGCAGTAGGCCGTGTAGTGGCCGGAGACCAGTGTGCCGGAGTGGTTGCCCACGCCGTACAGGTTGTACCTGCAGAGCGTCTGGTCAGCCGAGTACGGCGACAGGTCTGTGATACGGCGACAGGTCACATGTCAGGCTGTGACCTGACATGTGACCTTATTTGGAAAATTTCGCGTATACTTTAGATGTGTCTCAATGAGAGCTTTCGATTGCTGCCTTGCGCCTCTCGCTGCTGTTATTTGATCGGAAGATCACGAGGGGGGGGGGCGGCGTGTTCGGCTGAATACCCCAGTGGGGCGCGGGATACTTAGGAAAAAAACTTCCCCCCGCCACCGGTTAACAACTGTTTTGCACAGAGGACCCAACGTCAACCCCCCCGTAATTTTTTTCTTGCGTTGACGACCCGATTTCACTTCCCCCCGCTCAACGACTCTTCGCGCTGACGACCCGACGCTACCCCCCCCCCCCCCCCCCCCCCCCGGGGGTCAACGACTTTTCGCAGATGAAACTGAGCGTATTTTTTGTCCCACTCCCAAACTCGAACCCTATATCTCCATTGCTGCTACCCCCCCCCCCCCCCCCCCCGATCAACAACTTTTGCTTTTGACTGTGACTGCGTCCCCCGCCCCCAGTATAAAAAAAAATCCGTGGCGACGCCCCTGCTCGTAACGGCACTTGGAATTATGTTTCACGTTATGAAATCGCTTCATGGTCAAATACACACACTCATCACCATAAAATGTTTAGTTTTTTTGGCCGGCATGCACTTCCGATCAGATTTCCGAGGATCAAATCTCACTATCTGCAGACCACCGGTATGGGTGCGCTCCAGATGTGTCTCTCCGCCACGCGGGGAGCCGAGGAGGGGAGGGAAGGCGCCAGCCGGAGAGGGAGGAGAGGGGGAGGGAGGGGAGTCTGTCCAAACACATCTGCTGCCGCCGAGGGAGCCGCAGCAGCCGCAGCAGCAGCAGAAGCAGCGGCGGCGGCGGCGGCGGGTCGGGAGCGAACCACGCGCCTCTCGCCTCCCCCGATGCCCCGCCCCCTTCCTCCTGAGACACCCCTCTGTTTACCCCGGGTGGCTCCAATGACGTCACTGGTGGTGTACCGTCGGCTGTTTATCCCCGGCCTCGCCCCCGCCCCGCCCCGTCTCGCCCCAAGTAGCCTCCGGGTACGGTCGGCGACCCAGTAACGGTGCCGGTCGTCCTCGCGGGGCTCGACTGTAGCGCTGACACGGTGCCGCTCGCAGTTCATAAACAAGCGCGCCGAGACGCCGGCGCCGGCGGCGGCAGCGGCCAGCCGGAGCCTGACCTCGAACGCGAGAGCCTGCGACCCGAGCCGCCTCGCCGGCCGTGCAGTGCGCGCCGCGATCGTCTCTGCCGCGCCGGAATCGCCACTGCCGCGCCGCCTTCGCCGCCGCTGCGTCGCTCTCGCCGCTGCCACCACGCACCGTCCGCAGCCGTCCGCAGGGGACCCGACGCAGCGGCCCGCAGGGGACCCGACGCCGCCCAACGCAAGGTTGGTCTCGGCTCGGATAGAGGGCAGGGGGAGTGAGCTGGCACGCCTGGAGAGTCGTTTATCAAAATGGTGCCTCACGCGAGCTCTGGCTCCCTTTCTCAGCTGGAGGGATGTCTAGGGATTTTATAGTGGCATAAATCTCTTACACACTTTAATAATTTCATTAGCGAAATAGGCAATGTATACAACTAGTGTTATTTGGATGAGGTGGATGCGTGCGTGCAGTTTTTATTTCAGCTACCAGACTGCTATAGACATCCACCTTTCCTGTCGGCACATCTCTTGGATAATGGTAATGGCATGGCGGCTGGCGCATGCATACCATTTTAAGAGTGCGTTCGGAAGGGCCATTCTCCCACGCATTTCGCGAAATATTTTGCGATTGGCCGTTCGGAGAGCACGAAACGAGGGATTTCGTGCGGGATTTCGCGAAATAACGTGGAATCGCCAGAGCATGTCACGGCGGTGTTTTCAAAGATGGCGGCCCACATTGAGGAGATGGGGTAAGTGTAGAATCACCGATATAGATGGAAATATGTTATTTTCATAATTGGTAACTGTGTTATAATATGGGGCATGCATGCTTCCAGATGCATATCATGTCTACTTGTGGACCTATTAATAATTAATTGTATATTTAATTGCTTATAGTGGTGGTGATGACAATGGCCAATGGTGACGTTTTTTATTCTTGATCTGTTGTGTCATCTGTGATCAACAGTAATAGTAGTCTCTCAAAATAATTGCTGCCAACCAAAGATAATTGTTATGAAATCATTGTTTAGATACCTAAATGACGCACATACGGCGAACCCGGCGAATTTTTCGCGAAATTCCTACCGAACGACCATGATAAATTTCGCGAAATATTTCGCGAAATTTTGCGCCTTCCGAACGCACCCTTAGATCGCTCATGAATTATGGCATAACGCTTGCATATTTTGCTATCCAATAACGCCTACTTTTCTGTCTTTAAGTTGATTGTTCAAATATGAAAGGATATTTTCGTTTGCTAATTTCGCTTCGAATGTGATGTAAAAAAAGGAATATCGTGCCACATCTGCAGTTTCAGGAACCACGCATCTGGTACAGCGCTGACATTAAAGGAAATAGTTCACCTTCAACATTAGTTTTAAACTGAGCTAGCAGTTTTGTAGCCCGTGTTGGGAAACCCCTAACTGCAAGTTTTCTTGACTGAAAAGACTCTCCAGCCGAATATATTTGAGTTTTTGGCGAAGGAATGCGGTGCTGGCGAAAGAATGTTGTACTGGTTTTGGCCTGGGCAGAGGCTATACCATCAGCCAATCAGCTTGCAGCTGGTGCTAGCAAGCGATCGCCGGCCGCCGGTTGGCACCTTCAATATACCCTGGGTTGGCGCATCTCCAATGCGAGTCTATCTTTACGCGACTACTTTCGAATCTGATAGGCTGAACCATTTTGTACATTCGCTTGACGTCAGGACTCTGACTCAGAGAGTATGCATATAGTTTTGATAAACAATAAAAATGTATGGCCTTCTGTCCTGAATCGGCGCGATATAAGGCCATTTTTGACAATATAAAAATAAATTGTATTACAAAATATAATCAAATCGTGTTGGGTAAAAAAATTCCAAGGTGAACTATTTCCTTTAATGGTGCTAGGCCACAACATACCTAACTGAGGCTTTCTATGGGCTTTCCAGTGTCAATCATGACTTCTAGATTCTGAATTCTACCTTGTCTAGCTTGTGAAACGTCTATGCTCTTATATGAGAGAGCATATTATATCTCAACGATGAAGATCGTATGAAAATAACCTCTCTGGGCGATGGAAAAATAGTACGATCGATGCAATTGACGGGGATGTATGACGCAACCACTAAAGCCGCGCGTAGCTCTATACGAGGGGTGCTGTCGCCTCATCCAAAATACCTCGGATGGTCAGTACAGTCCATGTATGACGCAGCCACTAAAGCCGCGCGTAGCTCTATACGAGGGGTGCTGTCGCCTCATCCAAAATACCTCGGATGGTCAGTACAGCCCATGTATGACGCAGCCACTAAAGCCGCGCGTAGCTCTATACGAGGGGTGCTGTCGCCTCATCCAAAATACCTCGGATGGTCAGTACAGCCCATGTATGACGCAGCCACTAAAGCCGCGCGTAGCTCTATACGAGGGGTGCTGTCGCCTCATCCAAAATACCTCGGATGGTCAGTACAGCCCATGTATGACGCAGCCACTAAAGCCGCGCGTAGCTCTATACGAGGGGTGCTGTCGCCTCATCCAAAATACCTCGGATGGTCAGTACAGCCCATGTATGACGCAGCCACTAAAGCCGCGCGTAGCTCTATACGAGGGGTGCTGTCGCCTCATCCAAAATACCTCGGATGGTCAGTACAGCCCATGTATGACGCAGCCACTAAAGCCGCGCGTAGCTCTATACGAGGGGTGCTGTCGCCTCATCCAAAATACCTCGGATGGTCAGTACAGCCCATGTATGACGCAGCCACTAAAGCCGCGCGTAGCTCTATACGAGGGGTGCTGTCGCCTCATCCAAAATACCTCGGATGGTCAGTACAGCCCATGTATGACGCAGCCACTAAAGCCGCGCGTAGCTCTATACGAGGGGTGCTGTCGCCTCATCCAAAATACCTCGGATGGTCAGTACAGCCCATGTATGACGCAGCCACTAAAGCCGCGCGTAGCTCTATACGAGGGGTGCTGTCGCCTCATCCAAAATACCTCGGATGGTCAGTACAGCCCGATCGCGGGCCATTCTCATATTTTCACGGAGCATTAACGATGGTTTTTAACACCCACAAATTAATTCACTTATCCACATTTATTCTTATCGTTGTTGCCGACGGTTCCAGTTCGTACGAACAAAGTCAACGTTGGATATTTTGACGTAGTTAAATTATTCCACGTTTAATCATTCTATCAGTGGGTCAAGACGATTGATTCATCAACCATGTGGCCAGCTAGAAATACCACACTGAGAGAAAAAGATACTATGGGTCTTACCAGCCCCCTAGTAAAGCCCTTCTACCACCCAATATACCACCCTTCGAGGCCTGGTACTAATGGTAGTATTCAGTACCAGGGTCTCACCCATGGTAGAGACCCTAGTATGATCTGCCTACTAGAGTGCTTACCAGGGGGCTCGCCCTTGCACCAGGCCTTGAACTACCCCTGCATTCGGCACACGCGCGACAAGCTGCCTACTAGAGTGCTTACCAGGGGGCTCGCTCTTTTACCAGGCCTTTAACTACCCTCTGAATTCGGCACACGCGGCAGCCATCTTGATTCGCAAGCAGAAACTGCATGCGTTCAAGTGCATTCAAACTGCGTTGGCGTAAGTGCGTGTTGCGTCGGTGCGTGTGTTGGAGGGGTGAAGTGTTAAGTTTCTCTGCATTGTACTTAATGCTTGTTGCTCTTTGTTAGTAGTGGCAGCCATATCGATTCGCAACTGCAGAGACTGCGTGACGTGAGTGCGGAAGTATTCCACCGTGAGTGCGTGCTACGTGTGTTGGAGGGGTGAGTGCTCACATGTTAAGTTGTACTTTATGCTTGCTGCTCTTTGTTGGTAGTGTATTAACTGCATTATGAACAGTTTCCATGGTATCATTTTCTAGTTAGATGCGTATGCAGGCAGAGGTATCATCTCCGAACAATTCTTGAACAATGTCAACAAACTTCCCAGGAAATTTGGGGTAGAGTTTTGTTTGCTCCCATGTGATTTTTGTATGCATGTGAAACCTATTTCATGCATATTTTTATGGAATGAATCTTGTTGCAATACAGCAACCAAAGGGCGGATCCAGGGTGCCAATTGGTCATGGCTCCCAGAGGTTCTGAAACAGGGCAAAACACGGTGATCGCCTGCTCGGGGGCGTTCCCGAGCAGGCGATCAGCCGCGTGTTTACTGTAATAACTGTCATGTCGGATGTTTCAACTCGGTTTACTGTACGAATAAATCTCGTTCCGGAAAAAAAATTGCCTGTTGTTGAGATATTCGGGCGAAAAATAGTAAATGCAATAGCTGCAGTAACTGGTGGATATGTGGTAAGTGGGCTGGTGAGAAAGGGAATTCCCCTGGTAAGAGAGGTAGTACCACTTACTATACCCCTAGTACCAGGGTTAGTAACCGTCGCTGAACCCTGGTATTTGCGGTAGTAAACTTGACTACCCCCGTCGTAACCGGGCTAGTAAGCGTGACTACCCCCTCGTAACCGGGCTAGTAAGCGTGACTACCCCCGTCGTAACCGGGCTAGTAAGCCTACTCTACCCACTCGTAACCGGGGTAGTAAGCGTGACTATCCCCGTCGTAACCGGGCTAGTAAGCGTACTACCCCCTCGTAACCGGGCTCGTAAGCGTACTACCCCTGTCGTAACCGGGCTAGTTAGCTTTGACTAGCTCATGGTTTTCGGGTTGTTAAATTTTAGCAGGTCCCTAGTAAAACCGGTGGTAATACCCCTAATACGTTTTACTAGGGGTGGTTAGTAAAGGCCTCGTAATTTTTGACACTAGCCCAAAACTAACCACCCCTAGTAACTTTTTCTCTCAGTGCACTGAAAAGTGAAATCCAGCCGCAATCTCTACAGAAGCGGCGCATATTTCAGCCAGTCGGTCGCGAGCAGCATGGCCGTCCTCCAACACCTCCCGAGCCTCCAACGTCCTCCCGAGCAGCTTGGCCGTCCTCCAACACCTCCCGAGCCTCCAGCGTCCTCCCGAGCAGCTTGGCCGTCCTCCAACACCTCCCGAGCCTCCAGCGTCCTCCCGAGCAGCTTGGCCGTTCTCCAACACACATACTCTGTGTTTATTTTGGATGGGACTGGCGGAGCTGCTTTCAACGCGCCGTTAAAATTGTAGATACGGGCGTCGGCCTGACTTCATCGAAAATCCCCAGCGCTCTGGCACCACCTCGTTTTCAACGTGGTCAAGAAGTCAGCAGAATGTTGCGTCAATCTCTGTGTCGTATATTGGCAGTACTTGGTTGGGATCAGATGCTGCTTTCCAACAAGGGCGTGAACGAAGCTTCGTAGTCACACTTGTCTCATGCTGTCTTGCGGGCCGCGGCAACCTATATTCTAAGTCGTTTGACAAATGACACACCTGCTTTTTGGTAATTGCGTTTTGAATGCATTCAGCATTGCCCTATTTTGGTTTTCCTACTGCCAGTGGATAACTCAGATTCAGACATTAGATCTTGCCGTCCTTGAGCCTCCAGATTCCTGTGCCAGTCGAAGTAACCCGAACTTGGCAGAATTAATTCCCGCTTTTTTAACAAAGCCTAGGAAAATGTTGAAAACCACGGGACTTCCATGCGGCAAGGGTGTTTCCGACGAACACGATGACCTGCAACGGGTAGGTATCAGTTTGTATAAGGTCCATGCTGGTTAGCGGAGTATCCATTCGATTTTAAGCCTTTTTTGGGTTGGCCCACCACGTCGAAGGTGTTTCACCTTTGTATTGGTTTGGAACTGAAATAGCCATTATCTTTGGCCGTTATTGAAATGTCGAAAATACTAAGGGCATTTTCCCCAAAACTTAGCCGTTTTTAAGCAATTCAATTTATAGTTTGCAAAATGGGGTCTTGGCTAGTGCCGCCGCTGATTGGCTGACAGCGACTTGTTCAGCCAATCCCACTTTGTCAGCCAATCAACCGCGGCTATAGCTCAATAATGACGTCTTCATCCCAAATTTTAAAACTTTATTTGTATAAAGTTAAGTGACTCTTCGATAGAGAAAAATATCACCATCGCTTTCAGCAGCGCTTACTTCATATTTTCGACTACATCCAGCGTATATTTGACAACTTTCAGAAAGGTGAACCATTCCCTTTAAACGAGCACCTTCGACTTCTGAAGTGTAACAACTCTGGTCCTTTATTGGAGTTAATTGTGATGCGTCTTGCTGTGAAATGCAAAACGTCTAACGTGTTACAATTCAACTGATTTCGTTAAGCCACAAAAGGTCAAATAAAAAGTGACAAAAAACTTTGTAACAGAATGAACATACGAGTATGTGCTGTAGTGAAACTGTCTTCATTTTATATTAGGATGAGTGTACCATTCGTGTTGTCCATGCTTGTATGCGGCTCCGGAATAGCCCGCTTCGGCGTGGATGGGGTCCAACGTCAAATACAAATCTGTTAAATCAATAATCATATGTAAAATGCTGCGAGTTTAATGAATCAGGTGGATCCCTTGAGATACAAAAATGGGGGATATTTTATTTTACAACATGCCTGATAGTATTTCCACACGAATTAATGACCTTTTCAACGATTAAATGCCAACCGCTCTGCTGAATGGTGACGGCATGTTTTTCTGCTGGCGGGCCATGTTCTTCTGCTGGCGGTCCATCTTCTTCTGCTGTCGAAGCGATGAAGAATGTTGGCAGGCTGTAGCAGCAGAGAAGTGCCGTGTCACTGCTGAGCCGGGCTAGAGGCTGCACGGAATGACGTAAGCGAAATACTTGGCACCCATTGGTGCTGACACGAGTCAAAACACACGCTGACAGGTCGAACTAGGCCGTCATTCGCCGTGGCCAGGCCCAGCCGCAGGCGTTGCCGTTGGTAAAGTCGTCTATACATGCTCTGGCGGATCAAGGGGAGGGGGGAAGGCAAAGAGAACATGCCCCCCCCCCCCAGAAAAAACTAATAAATCGGCTGAGAATAGACGCACAAAGGGAAGTTTGTTTTATATTAGCTATTTGCTGTCTCTGATGCTGTCTGACGCCGTCTCTGACTCTGTATCTGGTGCTGCCTGGCGCTGTCTCTGACCCTGTATCTGGCGCCGTCTCTGATGCTGTCTCGGCGCTGTCTGGCGCCGTCTCTAACGCTGTATCTGGCGCTGTCTGGCGCCGTCTCTGACGCTGTCTCTGGTGCTGTCTCTGGCGCTGTCTGGCGCCATCTCTGACGCTGTCTCTGACGCTGTCTCTGGCGCCGTCTCTGACGCTGTTTCTGGCGCTGTCTGGCGCCGTCTCTGACGCTGTCTCTGACGCCGTCTCTAGCGCCGTCTCTGACGCTGTCTCTGGTGCTGTCTCTGGTGCTGTCTGGCACCATCTCTGACGCTGTCTCTGACTCTGTGTCTGGCGCCGTCTCTGACGCTGTCTCTGGCGCCGTCTCTGACGCTGTCTCTGGCGCCGTCTCTGACTCTGTATCTGGCGCCGTCTCTGACGCTGTCTCTGGCGCCGTCTCTGACTCTGTATCTGGCTCTGTCTGGCGCCGTCTCTGACGCTGTCTCTGGCGCCGTCTCTGACTCTGTATCTGGCGCCGTCTCTGACGCTGTCTCTGGCGCCGTCTCTGACTCTGTCTCTGGCTCTGTCTGGCGCCGTCTCTGACGCTGTCTCTGGCTCTGTCTGGCGCCGTCTCTGACGCTGTCTCTGACGCCGTCTCTGGCGCTGTCTGGCGCTGTCTCTGGCGCTGTCTGGCGCCGTCTCTGACGCTGTCTCTGGCGCTGTCTGGCGCCGTCTCTGATGCTGTCTCTGGCGCTGTCTGACGCTGTCTCTGGCGCCGTCTCTGACGCTGTCTCTAACGCCGTATCTGACGCTGTCTCTGGCGCTGTCTCTGACGCTGTCTGGCGCCGTCTCTGACCGAGAGACATACCACGCCTTTGAGTCACCAGGCTCGGCTCGGCTCGGCGGCGCGGCGGCGGCTCGTGTTGCGCCTCTCTCAGCCGCTCCTCCGTCCCCGCGGCGTGACGTCATCAGACCCACCGGGCGCCGGAGAGTGGCCTTCCAGAGGCGCCGCGGCCGCGGTCGGGCTCCCCCCCCTTCCCCCCGAGATGGCCACGTGGCCGGGCTACAGATAGAAGCATGAGGGAGAAAGTGGGGGAATGGAGAAGCATTCCTTTTGCTTTTCTTTTTTGACATTACGTCAGGGCGTTGCATGGTGTTTGGAGAAAAACATTGTCTTTGGAAACGTTATGTCACCCAACTTTTGGTAGGCGACGACGCCTCTGGATAAAAGACTGATGGCTACTTATAGGCTTAAATGTAGGCTTCTCCATCCAACTGGCGAATGGGGAGGCATGGGATGACAGGGCGGATTTTCCCTTACCATGCACAAGTGGCTGCTTTGAATGGGTAATTGGCACTCCGCTAAATATGCTGTGCCTTTTCGCGAACAAGCATCGCTGTCGTGTTCGACCGACAGCTCGGTGCCGAAGTTTCTAAGGTGGTGTTCGAAGTTCGAAGGTGGGTAATATATTTGGGTCGCTGCTGCATAAGATAGAATAGCTTTGATCTCGTCCGACAGAGGCAAAAAAATGAAAGAAAACTTGCCGCATGATTCTCAAAGCATGTTAATTTCCTGTAGGACCAAAAGAACGCACATTAGGCAGTTACCTGACGAACGATCTGCGATGTAATCCTTGGAGCCTACACAAATGTCTTTTACATGTTGTTCTTATGGTATGTATTCTAAGTTTCCGCTTTTAATACGAAGCATGGTTTGGTCGATTTTGTCACCTCTGCTGCCTGTCTGAATGATAATGATCTCCCGGCCTTCTCGCCGCCAATGTGATGTGCCCACTTCACGGTGTCGAAGTTTAGTTCCGACTAGATCTGGCAACCCCCTGCTGACGTCAGCACTAAGCTGGGCAGTACGTTGTTTCCATGGCAACCGGTAAAAAGTTGGTTTGTCCTTGATGCGCCAGAATTGAACGATCTGGTAAAATAGTCTTTAATTTAGATCATTCATCACACTACTAACTAAGAATCTTGTACAGGCGCGTAACCACCACTGGGGTCACTGCGGATCAGTCCCCAGTAACATTTTCGAAATTTAACATTAAGCCTATGGGCGTTGCATGGAAAGAATCGACTTCAAAGTGGCTCTGTCCCCACCTACTTTCGGAAGGTGGTTACGCCTATGATCTTGTACCATAATTTAATGATCTTATAGGGCCTTGGTGCCCACTGCCCAGCTCCTCCACTGGATCCCACGGGCGTTCCAGTCTGGCGTCGGGGATACCGTTCGCCGATATCGTCGGAACAGCCCCGCCGAGACTGGGTCGGGACCACGCTGGGACCACGCGTTGGTGTCGACGGTGGGACCGCCTCCGGACCGCCGCGCGCCTTCCTGGCGCTCGCTGGGGGCGAGGCGAGCACCGTCGCGTCGCGTCGCGTCGGTGCGTTGGCCGAGACGCAGGAGGGGCGGAGGGGGGGGGGGGGGCTGAGGACACCCCGACGTCGTCGTGTGTGCCGGTTATTTCTGGGGCAGCTCGACGCTCGCTCCCGGCTGGCCCCCGGCCAGGGAGGCTCCCCTGCTGGCTTATTTAGACTGCTCTGCCGGCGCCGCGGGTCTCCGGCCGCTCAGTCGCCATCTGAGGCGCGTCCGAGACGCACGCGGCGCGCCTCTGCCGACTTGCAGGGGACACGTGAGCGACCCACGCCGCACGCCGCATCAACGCACCAGTCGTACTTCCGTTCTTCTATACATCCTGTATCGATTGAAGTATGGAATGTAAAGAAGTATGGAGGGGAGACTGGTGCTTCGTCGAGGAGGAGTATTCTGGTGCTTCGTCGAGGAGGAGTAGTCCGGTGCTTCGTCGAGGAGTAGTCTGGTGCTTCGTCGAGGAGGAGTAGTCCGGTGCTTCGTCGAGGAGGAGTAGTCGGGTGCTTCGTCGAGGAGTGAGCGAGGTGTGGCGAAGCGGACAGCGCGGCGTGGCCGTCGAAGAGGATTACCGGGAGGTTGTCTGGTGTTGGCTTGCTCGTAGTGTCGACGATCGAGTGGTGTAAGTATGCGGCTAACGGGTGGTGCGATGTCACGGGTGGTGCGATGTTCAGTGCTGAAAGTAAAACAAATCGAAGTGGTGCCGCTGTTCGAGGTTTGAAGAGTCAAAGAAGCCCACCGCCCCCGAGGATGCTTGGTGGTTTGGGTGGTTCGGCCGCACGTTGCTGGTTCTGCGTGGGTCGGCTGGCAGTTACATGGGCTCTGCACCCATAACGAATTGTTCCCTTCGTATTTCAACGTCCTGCCTGTCTTCAAATAACCTTATTAATGTGTTTTGGCTTGTGCGCTTATACAGTGCAGCAGCCTCGTCTGGTGGTTGGTTATCGTGCTGCGTTTACAAAACATCTCTCG
The DNA here is from genome assembly GCA_036785665.1 of Chirona hameri. Taxonomy (NCBI): domain Eukaryota; kingdom Metazoa; phylum Arthropoda; class Thecostraca; order Balanomorpha; family Balanidae; genus Chirona; species Chirona hameri. The sequence continues at coordinate 57,365 of JAXIVJ010001247.1, forward strand.
TCTTGATCAGGTCGCATACCACTGACTACTCCATTGCGTTTCTTCAGCTATAACTCGCCAACTCGGAACATCTGCATTGTGTTGAAAAGCACGTCTCTAATCTCTTACTAGGGTGTTAGCGGGTCACGAGTCTCGCTTTTCATTGGTATTATTGTAGAGTATGAAGGTTTCCCATCGCTTCGAAGCAGCTTTATACGCTTCAAAGCAGCTCGATATGCATTTATACTTGGCATCTTAATCCGCGGTATTATGTGCTTAATTTATGTCACATCCGTCTTGCCTTTTCAGAGTGTCAGATAAACATTTTGCAACCGCAGTAAAATTTGTTAAACGGTTGTATATGAATCTCACTAATATGATACGGACTTTAACTTAACGGTTACGTGCGTGGAATTAGCCGGAATGGCCACGCAACTGATTCACATTCCATATGTATCAGATATGTTCCAGATTTGTTTTGTTTTTGCTTTTGATCTGCGTTATACAAATGTTGATAGGAATTGTCACGCCACAAATTCTGTGAGTTGTATCTGTCGCTTCTGCAAGTACTTGCTAAATCGTACTAATTTTTAAGCACTTCTGAAAATCGATTTGATCCTTAAGACTTAAAAAAGAAGATAATGTGTGGTGTGTAGATCCCAACATTTGTTTGTTCAATTGTAGGTCGGTTACGAAATTCGTCTTTATGGCTCAAAATTATCGGTTGAAGTTCCGTTTTTTGTAGTTGTTATCATTTGCCTTTGGTTTATTAACATTGTACGTAAATTTGAGAGGAAGATTGTCTCACGTTATCACTCGTTTTTTTTTTCTTCTGGAAGATTGGAAGATTTGAAAAAATATAGTTTGAAAGATTACAAATTCTTACACTGGTAGTGGAGATTGGGCCAACGCCAGAACTTTCCTGTTTGTATGATGAATCCTTATAGCGGACAGACAAATCACTCTACAGAACATATCGTGGGCAAGCCACATCAATTGGCTATTAACAACAGGTTTGACATTTGAGCCATCAGATATAATTCAGCACAAACATAACACAAAGCAAATCTCTGAAAAGTAAAATTTCGGTTTTGCCCTCAAATTGCAATGCCGAATGAGTCAAAGTAGCCTTTGTCTTACTTCGAACTTAAAAGTTTATGAGCTTTCGGCGTTTCTATCGAAGTGCTTACGGATTAAAATCCCATTGTAAGCAGTCGTAGATTAAAATATTATGCAGACTTGCAAACGCAGCGATATTTAAAACCACACATTTGTACTTGTGATATGCGTGTGTTGCAACCACAGTCATGGGCGGAGAATGCGGTATGGCAGGTATGGCCATGGCCACACCATCTTAAAAGTTGGTGTGGCAGTGTCACACCAACTTCCTGACTTTATTTTTACTTTTGAATGTGACATTTTATGAGTTATTGGTAAAAAATGTAAAAAATAGCCTAATGCAAGCCTGGCAACCAAATTTATCAAACAATTAAACACACATTGTTATAGGTAAAATGTATATTGACACCTTAAGGTAAGTACTTATATTAAAATTGCAATTCAATATTGGGAGTTAGTCTTGCACACTAAAAATGGAACAAGTAACTTAATACAAGCCTGGCAAAACAATATCAAGCAACAAAGCACATGACGACAAAAGGATTTCCTAAATACAGAAATAGATCACAGAACATAACAAATCGAATTAAAAATTAACAGCTGGTAACAAAATGTATCTACCATCCCAATAATATTATCAGTTTCATTCAAGAAGCCTGCAAACTCATACTCATATACCAAGGTATCAATTTATATTAGGCACAGAGTATTTCCCAAAGCCTCAAATTGATAAATAAAACAATCATATTCAAGCAAAGCATTATATAAATATCCCCTAAGTTCATAAGTTACCCATAAATTTTACAATAATACATACATTTTGACATCTAATATAAAATAATGCATATTTGTGTGCATCTTAGTCCCTCCAATCTTAGATGTAGTGGTTTACACGTACCAATAGCAATGCAATATTTCGTCTTTCTTGCGCCAAGAGAAGTGCATTCTAATACTATCAAGTACTATAGAAATAGTTTTTTTTGGAGAAAACGAAGGCGAGAATGTGTGCGGGGAATAAAGGAAACCGAAAAATAATCAAGTTTCTCATTCCAAAGTGTTTCCAAAGTAAACACTATTATATGACCGTGGTAAAACCCAAGGTTCTATAACCAGGTAAGGACACGAGCCATTTGACCTTGAACTCGGCGGACCGCCGTATGACGTCACTGTCGGCAGCCGGCTGGAGGCCAGGAGCCGCCGACCCACTGGCGGATCCAGGGGGAGGGGGGGGGGGGGGGGGCATCAGGGGAATCCCCCCTCCCACACACACAGGAATCTAGGAGGGGCATTAAATACAAGTATGCCCCCCCCCCCGCGCGTTCCCAATGTATCGTACAATCGTAAAAATTGTCTGTGCAGCAGTCAAAATCCAGCTATACACAGTCAAAAACCGGAAAATTTCGCACCGCTTCGCGGCATGACACAACTTTCGCAATTGCTTATGCAAATTTGAAAAATGGAAAAGTGAATAATTCCATTAAGTGTTTGACAGAGGCTCTACTTGGCGGTCATTGCTGGCACTGGTGGATCCAGGGGGAGGCATCGGGCAAATGCCCCCCCCCCCCCCCTCCCACAGGAATCTGGGAGGGGCATTAAATACCAGTATACCCCCCCCCCTCGCGCGTTCCCTGCACTGAATGTGAAGAACAATGAAAAACAAACAATGAAACTTCATGAAAACGGAAGTTTTTTTCTCGAGTGATTGCATTGGAAGTTTGTATGTATCCCTTTATTTCAATGATAGACAAAACAACGCACCTGATGCAATTCAAGCACAAATTCACTTAACCCTTAACACGCTTACCCGGTGACACTTAACCCGCGCCCCGCTGGTGGGTGGGGTGGGAGGGGGGGGGGGGGGGCAGAATCTGCCTTCCCTCCCGGATTTTCTCAATAACTTGAAAACTATGATAGATATCAACGTTAAACTTTCAGTACCTCGTGATGCATCCATTCTACGTCTATGCAACAAATTCCAATGACATTGATGCAGTTTTTGTGGGAGATAATGACGTTATAATGACGTCATGCCATGCCATTTTTTTGTGGAAAAACGATAAATGTTTGAACAATCGTAGAAAATAGAGGTTTGTAGAAAATTGCAAAACAAAAATGTCAAAAGAAAATAAATGACATTCTCTTCAGAATGGTTATCTCTGATTTTCAAATTATGTGTTTTTGACCCCAAAAATGAAAATAAATATTTTTTCCGGAAACAAAATTAACACGATACATTTTTGCAAATTTGAAGTGAATTTCTTAAGCTCGAATACCAAAATAAGGTGACCGGCCCAAATCCGCAGATAAAAAAATGAGGGTACCTTTTGCCACAAAAAAAGATGCCCCCTTCCCTCCCCCACGGAGAGAGGCTGGATCCGCCAGTGCGCCGGCCACACCAACTTTTGAAACGATTCTCCACCCATGACCACAGTTGTCCCCTTTGAAGCATGTCATTCAGGATAAAATGTGTATGGAAATATAAATTTTCTTTCTTTCCTTCATTCTTTTCTCCATTCTCCATTCTTTCAAAAGACCAAATTTGCCATGACCAAGACCAAATTTCTTTTCAGTGCTATTTCGGCTTTGCCCGGGAGACATGTCTTCAATCTATTGCTGTCGAGAGCTTAACCGCGGGGCCAAATATCTTAATTTCATATTTGTTTTATCCTTATACATTGCGGATTGGGACACAATTAGTAATATCCAATTATCATGCAGCAACGACACAATGATAGCCATCTTAAATAGCACCTTGTCGATTTTTGCGTACCCTTAAAAGGGCTCCAACTGCGTTGCATCTCAGTAAATGGCAGTACTGGCGCGATTTCGGCAGCAACACACCATTTCTAGCTAAGTCTTCTGGAACTGGCAAAAGCCGGTACCTCCCACGCGTTTAAGCATAATTGAAAATTTCGGTTTTCCCCGTAGTTCGGCGTTCCCACAATTTCCTCTATAGGTACAAACTTTGATCGGTAACTTTATAAATAAGACTGAAAGCCAGTAATGTATCCGCTTTGCGCTGCGTTCCGTTGCGCTGGTATGTACAAAATATACAGTTAAAGGGATTATCTCATCTTAACATTATATTTGAGTTGAGATAGCCATTTTGATGGCTTGGCATTGAAATTAAGTATGGTAGCAGTTAAAACAACCACAATGATCTAATAAAAAATAGTCGAGTTTGATTATGACATCTGCAAAAAAATAAGGCCCATGTGTATTTGAATAGGGCCTCTAAACCGATAGCGTCGTCTCTTTTTACCCAACTTTTAATGATAGTCTACTTGTTTTAAGGTCAGCCTTGGAATATTGTCATCTTTCATTTCTCGATCCCCGGGTGGTTCGCAATCTAGAGGCTAGCAATCACAATCTACTAGCACTATTAGCTGGAGTTGATGCAGCAGTTGGCCGCCAGGGACCGCTAGTGAGCCAGGGTGTTATGACGTCGCAAGAAAATGGTACCAGTTAAATATTTAACGCTAAATATTTATTCATTTATAAATAAATCAATAAATCAATATTTAGTGGTACCATTTGCTTGCGACGTCATAACAACCTGGCTCACTAGCGGTCCCTGGCGGCCAACTGCTGCAACAACTCCAGCTGATAATGCTAGCCAATCTAGACACCGTGTGGTTCGTTGTTATTCTGCGCAATAGATGTCCACAACACATTGTCATACATTTCGCAGTACAAAGGATTTCCCTGTTATTAAAAAAAATCATATGACGTCACCAACCTAACTTTCCGCTTAAAACTAAAAGTTGAATATCTTCCAGAATAAGCAATTTGTCGTGAAAAAAGTTCACGAACATGTTCAGCTGACCTCGCCTGACATGTAGACAATTAAGTGTGATTCGACAACTTTCAACAAGGTGGGACAGTCCCTTTTAAATCGCGAGAAAAACACAATAAAAGGTACAAAGACCGTAACTAAACTTATCAGCGCTTCATTAATCATCTAGATCATTTCCTGATGAACCAATCAGTGAGGATACCGTAAACTTAATCAAAATGTCCACTAGTTCCTCTGCAGTTCGTCGCCAAGCGCCGTTTGAGACGACAATCCCAATGCCCGTGCTGCGAGCCGAGTGTCGCGGCGTGCAGCGGCGAGCCAGTTCGCGTTTTTGTTAGCGTTGGTCGTCCGGTCATAGCTGAGAAGCAAGTCCTCAAAGGGGATCTCCCTGTGCTGCATCAAGAGTACATAAAACGATTTCGCCTCACCAACAGGCTTGTTTTGCTTCACTTTGGCATTTTGTTAAAAGCTCCTCCCATGTGATGCTTGGGTGCAAGCGGGTCACAGAGTGCCCGCACGCATTCAAGCTGCTCAGGGACCTTGGAAGATGGCATGGCGTCTATTGCCGCGCCCAGCACCCCCCCCCCCCCTGCACGGAGCGTCTAGGCCCTCCCCTCACGCCTCGCGAGACGCCCCCGATGCCCCCCCCCCCCCCTTTCCGGAGGCGAAGCGCTGACGGACCGCTCCCAGATGGTGCTCCCCATTGGACGGCGAGCTGCGCACGTCTCACACCGGACCCGCCCGACGCTCTCCAATGGGAGCGGCGAGGTGCGCACGGGTCGCGACAAACCCACCCAACATGCCAGAACACGTGAACGCTGAACGCTGGTCTGCGCCTTCTTTAGGATACTCCTCGCACTCCTCTCATCTCATCTCATATATTTGTCATCAGTCAGTCATTCTCAATGTACATGTACATGACCTCGATTGGTGTAAAAGTGCAATAATGCACTTACATCGCGACACCTTTCGAGCCTACATACACATGTCAGTGGGGTGCCGCCCGACGTCTCGCAGCCGCCGCCCGCCACCACGCACACCGCTGCACTGTAGCAGACTAGCACTGGCGCCGGCGGTCGCAGGACTGGCCGGGTCGCAGAGGTCACGGTTGTATCCGGGCAGCGGGCCCAGCGGCCACCCGGTCACGTGACCTGGCGGTCACCAACCCACCGCCCTGATTAACCGCCGTAGGTTGGGTCTAGGTACCAAAACGCTTGGTTGCATTAATGAATTGGTAAACCGCATGTGCTACCGCGAAGTCATCCCCCGGGCTCAACGTCCTACCATGGAAGACGTTGATATCCAATTTCCCTTTGCGATTCATGCAATTAAACTCCAGCTTCATGATTGCATTTACTTTTGTTGTCATCATCTCTCTCGGAAATGCATACTTTGAACAAGCCAAAAGATAGTGCCCTACGTCCTCATTGTTTCGGCCTTGATCACAGTCACAGTAGGGAGATTCGCTTTTTTGTATTTGGTAAGTATGACAGTTAAGGTTAGACATTCCTACCCTCATGCGCGTTAAAAGTGAATTATTTGTTTTCGAGCCAAATGTATAGTAGTTAGGTGGTTTTTCTATTTTTGAGTGATCTCTCAGTCGCTTTTTGAAAAGGGATTGAGAGCTAATCTCTCTGATGCTTTGAGGTAGCTTGTTCGTTAGTTTTGTGGTGCTAGGCAGGGAAGAGTTTTTGAACAGGCAGGTTCTGAAGGTAAATTCAGTTCTCTGGTGGGCGTTGCGAAGTGTCCGTTTGTCGGGATTGTTCCGGTCGGAGGGCAGTAGTCGCTGGATATAGGCCGGGGTATCACCAGACGTCAGCCGATTAAAAAATGTCATTCTGTGGATTTCGCGCCTTGTTTTTAGTGAGGTCCGTCCAAGCTCTCGTCTCAGATTGTCAGTCGAGGTTCTGGGTAGTGTCGCAGTCACGAGTCTTGCAGCCCTGTTCTGCAGTCTTTCCAGTCGCAAAGTGTCGTCCATTGTTAGTAAGCCGTCGTAAATTACGTCTCCGTAGTCGAAGTATGGCATCACATGAGTCATGTAGATTTGGTTTAATATTTACCTGGGTAGGTAGGGAGCAATGGGGTAGAGCGGACTTAGACTTATATTGACTTTCCTAATGATGTCATTAATGTGGTCATGAAATCTTAGATCTTCCGAGATTGTGATTCCCAAGTGTTTATGTTTTGTCACAACTGGAATGGGTGTTGCACCAAATGTTAATTGAGGGATGAATTTCTCTTTCCGGTTAGTAAAGTGTTGCTGTATTGTCTTTTTTGAGTTAAATGTTATAAGCCAGTTGTCACCGTACTTGTAAATTTCGTCAAGGTCCTTTTGGTCTGTGAAGTTAGCCAACAGCCAACAAAACGGAAATTTGCAACGGCCGAATTTTTCGCCGAAAATACGCATGTAGGTCAAGTCGCATACGAGGGTCACGAATCTGATGTTATTTTTAATGCCAAGGTCATAGGTCAAGGTCAAATCTGTAAAGAAGGTTGTGTACCCTTATGTACCTTTTTACGGACAAACGGTGCACCGCACGGCCTCGCAATGGCCACCATTCGAAAGAGCGGCACAAAATGAAGGTGGGGTTTTCCTCGGAATTTCGATTTAGGTCACCCAAGGTCACCCATCAAGGTCAAACTATCAAAATCAACCAAAATCGACCTTATGTACCTTTTTATGGACAAACGGTGCTTTGCACGTTTTTTTTAAATGACACCATTCGAAAGATCGCCTCAAAATTAAGGTGGGGTTTACCTCGGAATTTCTATTTAGGTCACCCAAGGTCAGCAATAAAGGTCAAACTATCAAAATCAATCAAAATCGACTTTATGTACCTTTTTACAGACAAACGGTGCTTTGCACGTTTTTTAAATGGCACCATTCGAAAGAGCGCCTCAAAATGAAGGTGGGGTTTTCCTTGGAATTTCGATTAAGGTCACCCAAGGTCACCAATCAAGGTCAAACTATCAAAATCAACCAAAATCGACCTTATGTACCTTTTTACGGACAAACGGTGCTTTGCACGTTTTTTTAAAATGACACCATTCGAAAGAGCGCCTCAAAATGAAGGTGGGGTTTTCCTCGGAATTTCGATTTAGGTCACCCAAGGTCACCCATAAAAGTAAAACTATCAAAATCAATCAAAATCGACTTTATGTACCTTTTTTACGGACAAACGGTGCTTCGCACGGCTTTTTAAATGGCACCATTCGAAAGAGCGCCTCAAAATTAAGGTGGAGTTTTCCTTAGAATTTCGATTAAGGTCACCCAAGGTCACCCATCAAGGTCAAACTATCAAAATCAACCAAAATCGACCTTATGTACCTTTTTACGGACAAACGGTGCTTTGCACGTTTTTTTTTAATGACACCATTGTAAATAGCGCCTCAAAATGAAGGTGGGGTTTTCCTCGGAATTTCGATTAAGGTCACCCAAGGTCACCCATCAAGGTCAAACTATCAAAATCAACCAAAATCGACCTTATGTACCTTTTCACGGACAAACGGTGCTGTGCACGTTTTTTTTTAAAATGACACCATTCGAAAGAGCGCCTCAAAATGAAGGTGGGGTTTTCCTCGGAATTTCGATTTAGGTCAGCCAAGGTCACCCATAAAGGTCAAACTATCAAAATCAATCAAAATCGACTTTATGTACCTTTTTTTACGGACAAACGGTGCTTTGCACGGATTTTTAAATGGCACCATTCGAAAGAGCGCCTCAAAATGAAGGTGGGGTTTTCCTCGGAATTTCGATTAAGGTCACCCAAGGTCACCCATCAGGGTCAAACTATCAAAATCAACCAAAATCGACCTTATGTACCTTTTTACGGACAAACGGTGCTTTGCACGTTTTTTTAAATGACACCATTCGAAAGAGCGCCTCAAAATGAAGGTGGGGTTTTCTTCGGAATTTCGATTTAGGTCACCCAAGGTCACCCATAAAGGTTAAACTATCAAAATCAATCAAAATCGACTTTATGTACCTTTTTACGGACAAACGGTGCTTTGCACGGCTTTTTAAATGGCACCATTCGAAAGAGCGCCTCAAAATGAAGGTGGGGTTTTTCTCGGAATTTCGATTAAGGTCACCCAAGGTCACCCATCAAGGTCAAACTATCAGAATCAACCAAAATCGACCTTATGTACCTTTTTACGGACAAACGGTGTTTTGAACGTTTTTTTAATGACACCATGTGAAAGAGCGCCTCAAAATGAAGGTGGGGTTTTCCTCGGAATTTCGATTTAGGTCACCAAGGTCACCCATAATGGTTAAACTATCAAAATCAATCAAAATCGACTTTATGTACCTTTTTACGGACAAACGGTGCTTTGCACGGCTTTTTTAAATGGCACCATTCGAAAGAGCGCCTCAAAATGAAGGTGGGGTTTTCCTCGGAATTTCGATTTAGGTCACCCAAGGTCACCCATCAAGGTCAAACTATCAAAATCAACCAAAAATGGACCTTATGTACCTTTTTACGGACAAACGGTGCTTTGCACGTTTTTTTAAATAACACCATTCGAAAGATCGCCTCAAAATGAAGGTGGGGTTTTCCTCGGAATTTCGATTTAGGTAACCCAAGGTCAGCAATAAAGGTCAAACTATCAAAATCAATCAAAATCGACTTTATGTACCTTTTTACGGACAAACGGTTCTTTGCACGGCTTTTTAAATGGCATCATTCGAAAGAGCGCCTCAAAATGAAGGTAGGGTTTTCCTCGGAATTTCGATTAAGGTCACCCAAGGTCACCCATCAAGGTCAAACTATCAAAATCAACCAAAATCGACCTTATGTACCTTTTTACGGACAAACGGTGGTTTGCACGTTTTTTTTAAATAAATGACACCATTCGAAAGAGCGCCTCAAAATTAAGGTGGGGTTTTCCTCGGAATTTCGATTTAGGTCACCCAAGGTCACCCATAATGGTTAAACTATCAAAATCAATCAAAATCGACTTTATGTACCTTTTTACGGACAAACGGTGCTTTGCACGGCTTTTTTAAATGGCACCATTCGAAAGAGCGCCTCAAAATGAAGGTGGGGTTTTCCTCGGAATTTCGATTAAGGTCACCCAAGGTCACCCATGAAGGTCAAACTATCAAAATCAACCAAAATCGACCTTATGTACCTTTTTACGGACAAACGGTGCTTTGCACGTTCTTTTTAAATGACACCATTCGAAAGAGCGCCTCAAAATGAAGGTGGGGTTTTTCTCGGAATCCGCTGAGTACGCACACAACAGGAATAACGCTACCATGTGTCAACTCCATGACCCAACGCATTGCACTTACGCGATGCGTGACACCACCCAGCGACCGTCAACCAACACAAGGTCTCGCCCGGCCCTGCTGTCGGAAGAGGGGCCGAACAGCTTTCGGGCGCGCGGTCAGCTGGGCTAGACTAGTAGTGTTTCAGCGCGCCCAGCCGGTGGGTGACATCAGCCAGTAATGCCGTCTAGCGACCCACCGCTGAAAGCGGTACTTTGAAGTGTGCAATTTATTGTGCTGTCTGTATGTTAGGATCAGAAACTGCCGGTGAAATCTGAACCAAGATATGAACTGTGCAGTCACATGTGTCAAGTGTATCAAATAAATCATGAAACTTGTAAATGGTACTTTGAATGCGTAGATCGATAAAGAAAAGGGTGAAGGTACAGGTAAAAACATAAAGATAAAAACATTATTCTTACAACCGCAGAAGCAACTAAGGCTGATTCATATCAGTGTATGATGGTTTGATCTTGATTGGTGACCTTAATTGAAGTTCCAAAGGAAACCCCACCTTCATTTTGATGCGCTCTTTCGAATGGTGCCATTAAAAAAAACGTGCAAAGCACCGTTTGTCCGTAAAAAGGTACATCAGGTCGATTTTGATTGATTTTGATAGTTTGACCTTGATGGGTGACCTTGGGCGACCTAAATCGAAATTCACAGGAAAACACCACCTTCATTTTGAGGCACTCTTTCGAATGGTGCCATTTAAAAAAAACGTACAAAGCACCGTTTGTCCGTAAAAAGGTACATACGGTCGATTTTTGTTGATTTTGATAGTTTGACCTTGATGGGTGACCTTGGGTGACCTAAATCGAAATTCCGAGGAAAACTCCACCTTAATTTTGAGGCGCTCTTTCGAATAGTGTCATTAAAAAAAAACGTGCAAAGCACCGTTTGTCCGTAAAAAGGTACATAAGGTCGATTTTGGTTGATTTTGATAGTTTGACCTTGATGGGTGACCTTGGGTGACCTTAATAGAAATTCCGAGGAAAACCCCACCTTCATTTTGAGGCGCTCTTTCGAATGGTGCCATTTAAAAAGCCGTGCAAAGCACCGTTTGTCCGTAACAAGGTGCATAAAGTCGATTTTGATTGATTTTGATAGTTTGACCTTAATGGGTGACCTTGGGTGACCTAAATCGAAATTCCGAGGAAAACCCCACCTTCATTTTGAGGCGCTCTTTCGAATGGTATCATTTAAGAAAACGTACAAAGCACCGTTTGTCCGTAAAAAGGTACATACGGTCGATTTTGGTTGATTTTGATAGTTTGACCTTGATGGGTGACCTTGGGTGACCTTAATCGAAATTCCGAGGAAAACCTCACCTTCATTTTGAGGCGCTCTTTTGAATGGTGCCATTTAAAAAGCCGTGCAAAGCACCGTTTGTCCGTAAAAAGGTACATAAAGTCGATTTTGATTGATTTTGATAGTTTGACCTTGATGGGTGACCTTGGGTGACCTAAATAGAAATTCCGAGGAAAACCCCACCTTCATTTTGTGCCGCTCTTTCGAATGGTGGCCATTGCGAGGCCGTGCGGTGTACCGTTTGTCCGTAAAAAGGTACATAAGGGTACACAACCTTCTTTACGGATTTGACCTTGACCTATGACATTGGCATTAAAAATAACATCAGATTCGTGACCCTCGTATGCGACTTGACCTACATGCGTATTTTAGGCGAAACATTCGGCCGTTGCAAATTTCCGTTTTGTTGGCTGTTGGCTAACTTCACGGACATCTTTTGGAGGGACTCCTGCATTTCATTTTTGTTTCCTGCGATATGATGTGAGAGAAGACATGCGTCGTCGGCGAAAAATAGCATTTCATTTTTTGTTTTTGTCGATAATTCGTTCAGATATATTAGAGCTAGAAGGGGGCCCAGGACCGATCCCTGTGGACATCCCGCGTTCAGGGGTTGCAGTGAAGATTTGGCATCGTTGATGACCACACGTTGTTGTCTGTCTGTCAAATAGGAGTTGAGCCAGGGTAGGATGCTAGTTAGCCCAAATTCGCTATCACATTTGTACAATAATCCTCTATGCCAGATCTTTTCAAAATATCGACTTATGTCCAAATAGATCATGTTCTGGTCATTTCCTTTGTCAAGATTTTCGTATAGGGTATGTGTCAAGTAGAAAAGTTGTAATTGAGTCCTGTGTCCCGGTCGATAGCCGCTCTGTCGTTCCGTCAGTAAGTTGTGTTCCGTAATGTGATCGTAAATACGTTTGAAGATTATTTTTTTCAAATATTTTTGACATGCAACTTAATAGGCTAATTGGTCTGTAGCCCTCCACCTCGGCTGGACTGCCCTTGTTTTTGAAAATTGGTTTGACGTTAGCGACTTTCCAGGTTTTTGGGAATTTACCGGTTTCAATTGATTTATTGAATAGTTTGGATAGCGGTTCTGCGATTATTATCGCAACTAATTTAATGATCTTTACGGGAATCTGGTCCGGGCCAGTTGACTTATTCGGATTTAATTTGTTGATTGTGCTTAATACTTCCTGTTCTGTAATTCCAGGTCGTTGAAATATAGGAGCGATCAGCTCGCGTCCGAAGTACCTTAGACTCACTGTCCTGTAATTGGGTTTGAGCAGCAAAATATTTGTTTAGTAAATCGGCTTTAGCTACATCATCAACTATCAAATTGTCATCGTTGTCTTGTAAGGGAGGAATATGTGAAGTTTTTGTTTTCCCAATCATCTGCCGGATAGTTTAATGATACTTGTGTAGGTTGTACTTCATTTCTGCAAGAATAGAACCTTCTCTGATGAAGTAATTACATTTTAGTTTTTGTACCATTTTTGTGACCTCGTTACGACATTTTCTCCACTTCTTCCATTGTACTTTGTTTAGACTATCGTCACCAATCTCTTTGTGTCGTTTTCGAGCGATTCTGAATAATCTGTCCCTCTTCCGCATTAAGCACTTTAATTCACTTGTTATCCAAGGTTTGTCTTTAGGCCGTATATTTACCGTTTTCCTAGGAATGCAATTTTCAGCAGCGTGCAGCACAGCCGAGGTGAATAACTCAGTCGCAGTGTCTATGTCCTTGTCAAGAATGTCATCCCAGTCCGTTGACATGAGTTCACGGGTCAGTCGTTGAGAGTCGAGCCTGGAATAGTCCCAGACTAGTTTCTGTGGTACGGGGGTTTCTGAAATGTCACCTTTGAGTGTCACATAAATTGGGTGATGGTCAAGATTGGAAAACGAAGGTAGTAGTCCACTGTCGATGATGTTACTCGAATCTGAGACCAGACACAGGTCTCTGAGGTTTGCGGTATCCTCCTCAACTCGCGTAGGTTCGTTAATGAGTTGGGAGAACGATAGAGAATCCATTGTTTCCTTAAGCTGTTTCTCAAATTTCACAATAGGGGAGTGTTTGAACAATGATTTGTTTAGATAAGTATTACCTGCATTGAAATCCCCAATTACTATGATAATAGAAGGATTGTATTTTTGGGCTCTGTAAACACTTTCTGAAAAATGCTCTAAAAATGCTTCCAATCGTTCCGCTCGCTGGTTTGGGCGAAGGTACAGGCAGCAAGTTATGACGGTTGTGTTAGCAAATTTTGCTTTAGCCCAAACCCATTCCTCCTCCCCGACCTCAAGGTCTGTTAGTCTGGTGGCGGCCACAGACGTGTGAAAATACAATGAGACGCCCCCTCCGTGTCGGTTTCTGTGTCGCACAAAAGGAGTTTGGAATGTCTTTAGTTTGTACAGGCTGGGATGAATTCGATCGTCAAGCTTCGTTTCTGAGAGACCCAATATTTGTATATCGTTAGCTTCCACGAAATACTCAAGCTCGTCTCGTTTTGCACCCGATGTTACGCTATTTATATTAAGATGAGCTACACGGAACCTCCTAAACGTTTCCCTGGGGCCAGGGTTAGTTTCTATTCCACCTATAATTAATTGCTCCTCTAAGTCCCAATGCAGGTTTAGCAGCCACCATTTACAACAAAGCTGTTCGTGGTGTTCCAGCACATATTTTGGATTCCTTCGCGGCAGCACGGCGGTTTTTAATCCTAATAATCTGCGACCACTAGCCCGGCAGCCCACTGCGACCACTAGCCCGGCTCTGGTCTGTTAATGCTGCTGGAAACGCCCGGTACCCAACGCGCCAGTGTTAACCCGCGCACTGCAGGGGCTTTGCGCCGAACACGAACTGCGGGGGTTGATTTCCGCCCCCCCCCCCTCCGTGAGATCTCGAAAACTACGCTACGTAGCGACAAGCGGAAAACGTCATTTGATAGCTTGATACAAGTTCTATCGAAAGCATTTCAGTATTGTTTTAAGTCAGGTTAAAATTGAGGTCACCAGAGGTCATCAAATGTCAAATGTTCCAGTTGTTTCCTGTTTTAGGACATCGCTCCAGAAATTCCCATATATCTCGGAAACTATGCTAGTTAGAAACAAACGGAAAAAAGCAAACGCCAGCCAGTTCAATTTTCAATCGACATAGTGTCCTCAAAATTGATCTCAGGTCAATATTTGAGGCTCCAGAGGTAAAAATACTGTTTTTCTGCAAAATCTTTTTCGCTATTTACTTTTTACTTAACCCGCGCACTGCAGGGGGTGATTTCCGCCCTCAGGTTTTTCAAAGATAACGAAAAAACGGAAAAAACGGAAAAAAAAAACGCCGCCGGGTTTTGGCACACCTGTTAGGACATCAATTTCGCACACTTTGAAGAGAAAAAAATATCCTCGGGTCATCTCAGGTCAGGTCACCAGACCAGGTCAAGTGACCCCACCTCCAAAAATGTTTGCAGTTGTACCAAAGTCAGAGTTTTTCACCGATCAGTTTGAAACTTACAGGATGTCATGAGGGCATAAGTACTTACAATTCGTTTATCTCGGAATGTTGATATCGGTGACTTAAGGTCAGGTCAATTTCGCAACCTCCCCATAATAAGTCAATGGGGAAATATACAAATGCTTCCTATGTCAAGGATATGCATGATATTAGTCCAATTACTTCTGGATCATGTTATTATAGGATATTCTTGATGATCCAAATGTAATTTTTGTTCAGTGATCCCTATGGGGTCATTTGAGGTCATGCGAGGTCACCATCACGTTTTTGTCAATAACTCCCGACGTAATGAAGATAGAGAAGTAAAACAGATATAAATGTGTTTGTCTCGTCGAGATGCGTCTTCCCATATGCAACATGCCCTACTTGGGTCACCACTTGACCTTGACCTGAGGTAAAATTGTTAACTTGACTTAACAAGGTCAATATGTACATCATTCGAAGCGCCTCGACAGGATAAACACAATGGCGTAAACAGTTTTCCGTTATCTTTATTAAGTAAAAAGTGAATAGCAAAAAACGATTTAGCAAAAAAAACGGTTTCTTTTTTACCTCTGGAGCCTCAAATATTGACCTGAGATCAAATCTGTGGGCACCTTAGTCATTGCAAATTTCACTGGCTGGTGTTTGCTCTTTTCTGTTTGTTTCTAACTAGCATCGTTTCTGAGATATATGGGAATTTCTGGAGCGATGTCCTAAAACAGGACAAAACTGGAAAATTTGACCTTTGATGACCTCTGGTGACCTCAATTTTGACCTGAACTAAAAGAACACTGAAATACTTTCGATAGAACATGTATCAAGCTATCAAATGCCTTCTTCCGCTTCTCGCTACGTAGCGTAGTTTTCGAGATCTCAGGGGGGGGGGCGGAAATCAACCCCCCGCAGTTCGTGTTCGGCGCAAAGCCCCTGCAGTGCGCGGGTTAATAAAGATAACGGAAAGCTGTTTATGCCATTCTTTTTATCTCGTCAAGGCGCTTCGAATGAATGATATGCATGGTGACCTTGTTAAGTCAACTTAAAAATTTGACCTCAGGTCAAGGTCAAGTGGTGACCCAAGTAGGACATGTTGCATATGGGAAGACGTGTCTGGACGATACAAACACATTGCTGTCTGTTTTACTTCTCTATCTTCATTATGGCGGGAGTTATTGGTAAGAAAGTGATGGTGTCCTCGCACGACCTCAAATGACCCCATAGGGATCACTGAACAAAACTTACACTTAGATCATCAATAATGTCCTATAATAACATGATCCAGAAATAATTGGACTAATATCATGCATATCCTTCAAATAGGAAGGATTTGTATACTTCCCCATTGACTATTATGGGGAGGTTACGAAATTGACCTGACCTTAGGTCACCGATATACAAATTCCGAGATAAACGAATTGTAAGTACTGATGTCCTCATGACATCCTGCAAGGTTCAAACTGATCAGTGAGAAACTCTGGCTTTGGCACAACTGCATTTTTTTTTAGAGGTGGGGTCACTTGACCTGGTCTGGTGACCTGACCTGAGATGACCCGAGGTTATTTTTTTTCTCAAAGTGTGCGCAATTGATGTCCTAACAGGTGTGTCAAAACCCGGCGGCGTTGCGCGCCGCCGTTTTTTCGCTATCCGCGTAAAACCTGAGGGGGGGCGGAAATCAACCCCCCTACAGTGGTGCGGGGTGTCTGCCTACAACACACCGCAACTGATAATGTGGCATCGTCGCCGACAACTCATCAACCGTAGCGTATATCGTAATTATACGTTTGGCCTAGTCACGGTGAATTATCGGTAATTGTAGCAGAATTTGCGTTGTAAAACGGCGTTTACTCTTATACTAGTAAAACGCCGTAGTTGGCGATGAACGAGCGAGCGCCAACGAAATGTATGGTGAAATTCAACTCGATCGGGCAAGTAGTTTCTGAGATACAAAAAAGGGTGAGCACCAGGCACGTAGCCAGGACGTCCATGGGGGGGGGGGGGGGTCGGCGCCTCGAACGGGCCCCTTCCCGAGCGTTGAAAGGGCCCCTTCCCAAGCGTTGAAAGACCCCCCCAACAAAAAAAAAACGGATGAAAAGGCACGTTACAAGGATGGAAAATGCAGTATGACAGGTATGGCCGTACCAACTTTTAGGAGCTGGAGTTAGAAAACTGCCATATCAACTTTGGAACCAGCGACACCAATTTGGAATCAGCTATACCAACTTGGAATAATTTTGAGCTCAAGACCTGGAACTCTTAAACATTTGCGCCACGGAGCGGCGCGAAAATTTTGAGTCTTATTCCCTGGATATGCTTTCTCATCAATGTGTCGCATTGCGTATGGTGCGGACCTCTAAAAATGTTATATTGTGCGTTTAAAAGTGCGGTAAAAAAGGGTGCTTAAGTGAACTATTTTGCCCAATTATATAGGAAAGTAGCAACATAACACATAAATGCACCGAGAAACGGGTCGATTTTTTTCTTACAAGCATATAATTGAATTTGTAGTTAAATTGCGCCGCGGAGCGGTGCGATTTTTTAAAGTTGTATTCCTTGGACAACTGCATTCTTACTGTTGAAAGGCCCAGGGTCCCTTCAGATCGTCTAGGGGCCCCTCCGACCTTTTCAACGCCCTTCCGACCTGTTCAGGGACTCATCTGGGATCCGCGCCGCGAAAAGACATGATGTGGAGTGGGTGCTATATATATATATATATATATATATATATATATATATATATATATATATATATATATATATATATATATATATATATATATATAAATCGTCGACGATTACAATGAATGGTATTTACAATGAATTGGTATTTACAATGAATTGCTTCCCTGTGATCCTGATCGTGTCATTCACAACCTGTCGTCCAAACCTATTTTTATCGTGTTAAAACACTGTTGGCTTTTGGTCTTGATTTTAGGCTGCCAGTGTGGAAACTTAACTTCTTTCAGTATCATCTTTCGTTTGAGAAACTCATTAACGGCCTGTCTGGTCTTCCGCTGTGTGAGAACGTGAGTTTTGATTGTGTGAAACGCGGCATTGTCTCAATTTGCCAACGTTATTTCCATTACTTCGATCCTTCAAAAGTATTCTCTCCAATTTTTTATCGTAATGATCTTTCAGTCCTTCGAAACTTTGCCTCTGATAAGACGATAGTTGTCACAAAACCAGATAAGGGTAGGGGTGTAGTTATTCTCCTCGATCGATCTTCGTATGTTGAGAAAATGGAAACAATCGTGACTGATGACTCAAAGTTTAGCATAGTTACTGATCCTATTTTAAAGACTATTCGACAAGTAGAGGATAAAATAAATAGGCTTTTAACCAAGCTTAAGTCGCTTGGAATGATTTCCGAGGAATTGTACAAGCGTTTGTTCGTTTCTGGTAGTACTCCTGGTATTTTGTATGGATTGCCTAAAATTCACAAGGCCCTTGTCCCCCTTCGACCCATTTTCTCAGCGTGTGGCACTCCTGCTTATAAGTTGGCCAAGTTTCTTGTCCCCATTTTATCTGCTTTGACAAAAAATGAGTTTACTGTCTTGAACTCGTATGCATTTGCAGATGAAATTTCCAAGCTGAATGTTGATGCAAGTACTGATGGCATTTTCATGGCCAGTTTTGATGTAGAAAGCCTGTTTACAAATATCCCGCTTCAAGAAACTATTGACATCTGCATCAGGTCTCTGTTTTCTACAGCCACTGAAGTTCTTGGAATCACGTCAAAATATTTCAGATCCCTTCTTGAGCTTGCTGTAATGAACTCTTTATATATATATATATACATATATATATATATATATATATATATATATATATATATATATATATATATATATATATATATATATATATATACAATACGAAGAGGGCTTACACTACAAGAACAATTAAAATCGGAGCTTTCGGGTATATTGCAACACCCTGACGAAGGGTGTTACAATATCCCCGAAACCTCCGCTTTTAATATTTTTCTTGTGGAGTAAGTCCTCTGTATTTAATCTTCATCTGGAATATATACGTGCTGTTGGCTCTTCCGGTCTGACCAGGGACTCCTCTGACCTTCCAAGAAGCCCCTATTTTGTGTCAAGGGGCCCATTCGGCCTCTTCAGAGGTGCTTCCGACCTGGCCAGGGACTGCAATGGCTGCTTTGTCGCCCTGCCGACATGCTCAGGGGCCCCTCCGACCTGCCCAGGGGCCCCTCCAGTCTGGCTAGGAACTCATCCGGCATGTCCAAGGGCTCTTCCAACCGGCTCAGGGAACCTTTCGGTCTAGCCAGGGGCCCCTCTGACTTGCCAGCAGCCCCTCCGATCTGCCCAGCGACTCTTCTGGTCGGACTGCGCTGGCTGCTTTGTCGCCCTGCCGATATGCTCGAGGGGCCCTCCGACCTGCCCTGAGGCCCTCCGTGCTGGCTAGGGGTCAATTCGGCATGTTCAGGGTCCCTTCTTACCCGCCCAGAGGTCCTTTCCGTCTGGTCAGGGGCCCCTCTGATCTGCACAGGGGCCCTTTGAACTTTCCAGGAGCCCTCTGGTCTCTCCAGGAGCCCTCCAGCCTTCTAAGGGGCCCTTCCGACCTAACAAGGGACTGCTCTGGCTGCTTTGTCGCCTTGCGACATGCTCCGAGGGCCTTTCGACCTGCCCTGGGGCCCCTCAGTGCTGACTAGGGGCCCATTCGGCATGTTCAGGGGCCCTTCTGACCCACCTAGGGGCCCTTTCGGTCTGGTCAGGGGCCCCTCTGGCCTGCACAGGGGCCCTTTGAACTTCCCAAGGGCCCTCTGGTCTGTCCAGGGGCCCTCCAACCTGCTCAGGGGCCCTAATCACCTGGCAAGGGACTGCGCTGGCCGCTTTGTTGCCCTGCCGACATGCTAAGGAGTCTCTCGACCTGCCCAGGGGCCCTCTGTGCTGGCTAGGGACCCATTCGACGTGTTCAGGGGCCCTCTGACCCGCTCAGGGGCCCTTTTGGTCTGGTTTTTGCGAGAAATAAGCTTCTCAAAAGCGTCGCTACGGGTCGGGTCGGTCGGGCCGGGCCGCTCATAATCAGATTGTTCCCATACACTACGGAAGGACGGCGCTCGCTCGTCCTTCCGTGGTATATGTGCAAAATCTGAATATGAGCGGCCCGGCCCGGCCCGTGGCGACGCTTTTGAGAAGCTAACATCTCTGCAACCGCAAGTCCTATTGACAAGCGGGTTTCTTTGCTGAGTAGCCCCATCCAACCTAACCTGTTTGAGACCAGTACCGACTCATGTGGGTGACCACTACTGCGCTTGGCGCGTGCCGTGTGAGGGGTGTTGAAAAGTGTTATCTCTGCAACCACACGTCCGATTGACAAGCGGACTTCTTTGCTTAACAGCCCTATCCAACCTACCCTGTGTGAGACAGGTGCTCACTCATGTGGGTGACTGCCACTGTGCGTTGCACGTGCCGCGTGAAGGGTGTTGAAAAGTGTTTTCTCGCAAAACTCTGCAACGGCTGAGCCGATTGTGTTCAAATTTGGTGTGTGGTTAGGGACCTCTCAGCCGCCAATTTTCCACAAGCCAGGGGTGGGGTGCCTCTGCACGTGCGCACGTGAATACCCCTATTCTCTATCTCAGGAACGGCTGAGCCGATTGTGTTCGAAATTTGTGTGGTTAGGGACCTCTCAGCCGCCTCTTTCCCTCAAGTCAGGGGTGTGGTGCCTCTGCACGTGTGCACGTGCGCACCTTTTTTGTATCTCATAAACTTCTTGCCTTATCGAGTTGAAATTCACCATACATTTCCTTCGCGCTCGCTCGTTCATCGCCAACTACGGCGCCTTACTGGTAATACTGCATGAGGCCGGTGTAAATACATTTTCAAGACCTGCAAATTTATGCCGGCCGAGTGTGGTATGATTTGTACCGTATGCCGCGCCCGCATGTGTCATTCAACGCCATTCATATGCATTCTGGATGACAATGTGTGTGCTTAATTGCCATATATCGATATCCAGTGGGATATCCAGTGTGACTTTACTTTTGTCTGATCTGTGTTTTGCCGCATTGATTTCCGCATTAGTGAAGCGAAGCCGACAAAGCTTTCAAAATTCCAGTCAGGTTTTTATCACACACACTGTTTTCACGCGCTCTGGTAAAACAAATTTGCCCGTGGGGATTTTCTCACTGGCGGGTCCAGCCTCCCAATATGGGGGGCTAATTTCACTGGGGGGCTTCCGGGTCCTGGGTCCCAGGGGTCTCCATATGACATAAAAGGTACCCTCCCCATTTTTCCCCTTTTGCGGACTTGGGTTCAGAGTTGATCACATTGTTTTGGTATTCGAATCCACATACCACAATAGATAGACCTTTTCAAATAAAAAGAGTAATTACATTCGCGCACGCTCGTCCTTCCGTGGTGTATAAGAACAAAATCTGATCATGAGCGGCCCGGCCCGACCCGGCTCGTGGCGACGCTTTTGAGAAGCTCATATCTCGTCCGATTGACAAGCAGACTTCTTTGCTGAGCAGCCCCATCTATCCTACCATGTTTGAAACCAGTGCCGACTCATGTGGGTGACTACCACTGCGCGTAGCGCGTCGAATTGAAATTGAAATTGCCCGATCGAATTGAAATTCCCCATACATTTCCTTCGCGCTCGCTCGTTCATCGCCAACTACGGCGCCTTACTGGTTTGTACTATCGTATGAATACAAAGTGACTTCTCCTGGCCATGCTAACTGCTAAGTAATGCTCACTACAACACCTTCCCCGCCTTGTGAGTTGTGATGCGGAATACGACCACGCAGCCATTATTTGTACTATCGTACTATCAAACGTGTTTCTAAAATTTCGCTATGCTATTCTTACGTGTAAGGACGTGTCAATTAAGTGCAAAAATAAAATTGATGGATATTTGCCTCCAAATATCTCAAATTTTTGTCATTTTACATGCTATTTATATAAAAATAAGTTATTCGCAAATAACTTTTGACTACATAAAGCTAGAGGGGCACGGTACACGTCATTTTGTTGTTATCATCAAGACGCGTTGAATGCTGTGCAGCATCAGCATAGGCATAGGAACAGGGGGGGGGGGGGTATGGGCCCCTAACTTTTCGGCCATTTTTGGGACTAAAATCTGTATTTTTGCTTGGTGAGAAAAGTGTTTGATGGCAAAAGGTTCGCCAAGACGAGAACAGCCCAAATCTGCAACGAAATTTTCCATAGGGGGTTGGGGTTCTCTCAAAACGAGATCACAGTTTCACTGCCCCCCCCCCCCCCACACACACTTTTCGTGATGTTCCTACGTCCCTGGCAGCATGACCTCTTTCTGACATTTGATTACCTTGACCTAAGATCAAGGTCACGGCGCGAGGTCACCTTTCCAAATTTGACCTACACGGCGATGTGATTTATCTTTGAACTTCTCTTGAAGATAGGAATTAATTGGTATTAAAATAATTGCGCGATCGTTGATGATTATAAAGCGAACTGATACATTTTCGGGATTTCTTTACACCGAGAAGGAGGTTATGAAATTGCTATTCGACATTCAAATTAAAATGAATTCAAAAGTTGTCATTGACGATCAGGCGTTATTTAAGCACAATCGAATTCCTCGCAACAAGACAAGTTTTAACATATATAACATCGCCACATAGGCCACAATTGGAAACCTAACCTTGAACCTTATCATTGACCTTAGGTGAAGGTCACCAAATGTTAGAAAGAGATCATACTGCATGTCATTCAACGCATCTTGACGAAAATAACAAAATGGTGTCCATTCTACCTTTTTATCTTTATTCAGTCAAAAATTATTGGGGAATAACATCTTTCACAAAAAGAACATATAAAATGGTAAAATCTATCATATTTGAAGACTAGTACCATCAATTTTATTTTTATTTTTGAACGACACTTCTTTACACTTAACAATAATAAAGTCAAAAATAGGAAATACATTTGGCTTGGGTACTGGGTACCTATCCAAAAAAAAAATCAAAATTTCAACAAAAAATACTATCTTTGAAATTTAAGGTCAAGGTCATCAAATGTCAGAAAGAGATAATGCGCAGAGAATTCAACTCATCTAGATGAGAATAGAAAAATGACGTGTATTCTACCATTATAATTTTATTCAGGCAAAAGCTATTAGCGAATAACATATTTGTATAGAAAATAGCATGTAAAATGGAAAAATTTGAGATATTTGAGGGCAAGTATCTCTCAATGTTATTTTTGCACTTAATTGACACGTCCTAACACGTACAAATAGCATAGCGAAAAATTAGAAACACGTTTGAGAAAAGGTATCCAAAAAGTTGTAAAATGTCGAAAACGTACTAAATTTTGAAATTTCCGAAAATGACAAAATAAATATCACCGTGTTATAAAACAACTCATTGTCATTCTAATGACATATAATAAATATATATTGCTTCATAAATTCCCCGCCATATGGGCTGACAAAGATTGACATGCATCGTGACCATATACAAATGCCCGAAGCAATATCTCCGGAACCACTGCTTGCATTGCAATACAACTTTTACAGCTCGCTTTAGCACCCCAGGTTACCCCATATACTAATTTTGGTCAAAATCGGTGACATGACGGTGTCATTTTGCACTTTATTTTTGTCGATTTGTCGTGGAATGCCCCAGCTACAAAAAGGACATTGGGATATTTTTTACTGAACCTAATAACCCTACTTAAAGGAAATAGTTCACCTTGGAATTTTGTTATCTCCAAAACATGATTTGATTATATTTTGTAATACAATGTCTTTTTATATTGTCAAAAATGGCCTTATATCGCGCCGATTCACGACAGGCCGGAAATTATTATTGTTTATAAAAAATATATGCATACTCTCCGAGTCAGAGTCCTGACGTCACGTGAATTGAAAAAAAAATGGTTCAGCCAATCAGATTCGAAAGTAGTCGCGTAAGGATAGACTCGCATTAGAGATGTGCCAACCGGCGGCCGGCGGTTCGCTTGCTAGCACCAGCTGCAAGCTGATTGGCTGATGGTATAGCCTCTGCCCGGGCTAGATCCAGCACCACATTCTTTCGCCAGTACCGCATTCCTTCGCCCCAAAAAAAATCAAATGTATTCGGCTGGAGAGTCTTTTCAGTCAAGAAAACTTGCAGATAGGGGTTTCCCAACACGGGCTACACAACTGCTATCTCAGTTTAAAACTAATGTTGAAGGTAAACTATTTACTTTAATACTAGTAGACGTATTCCACACAACATAGGTACATATACAAGGAAATTCACGCACGCGCTCCTCTACCACCCAGCAGGCAGCAGGAGACCAAAGACTGTGACGCTGCGTGGAAAAATTAAAACTTACGTTGGTTGTGAATTACCCCAAAATAGCGTCAGACGCGCCACTTTCCCCACTACTGCTATCAAAATGCTACAAAATAGAGGAAACACGAACGAGGCAAAAACCAAAATATTTATTTCGCATGAAGTGAATTTTTCGCATGCAGTAGTTACCCATTTTTTATCGCCAGTTTCAGCGTTTTTTTGTTTAGGAGAGGGGGGCTAATTTCTATTGTCGCCCCTTTCAAGCTTGGGATGGGGGCTTTTGCCCCTGTCCCCCCCCCCCTGGATCTGCCAGTGATTTTTCTAATCACCGACCGGGCGCGAAGCGCCCGTGAGGTTTATCGTCAACCTACTAGACAAATTTACATTTGACCCGGCCCGAACCGGCCCGAACCGGCCCGAACCGGCCATACAGACGCTTTTCGGAAGCTAATAACTTTGCAACCACTGCTCCGATTGAGATCAGGTTTTCACCATTGGATAGGACCATCAAATATATTTTGATTTTTGTATGTTGCGTTCTGATAGGGGTGGTACCACAGCGCGTGGCACACGCAAACGTCGACATGAACACAAATCATTTTTGATCAAAAATGGCATTATTAATCTAAGCATTCGTTTTGTATACGCTGAAGCATGCAGCTCTCATGAAGTACTCCCTTTTGGTGGATTCGAGAAAGGAGATCATTAATAATTTCATACAACTTAATTTGTATGTAGTTTGTACCAGGAAAGCAACAGATACCGCTCCCCGCTGGGTTACCGCCGATTAAGGCGTTATACTGGTACTATATACTACTGCATGAGGCACATACATACATTACATTTACATACATTTACACATTTACAAACATTTTACACACATTACATACATTTACAAATGTACATACATTTTCAAGACCGAGATGCTTTCTTGATTTTTGAACGAGGCCGAAGGCCCAGGTCAAAAATTCAAGAAGGCACAGAGGTCTTGAAATGTATGCCGGCCGAGTGCGGTATGATTTTTACCATTTACCATATGCCGATATATCCTTTCAACATTAGCACGTGCTTTTGGGAAATGCTTTCGGCCCTCTGCGGCTAGTGTTGAAGGTATCTGGGAAACGATTTGGCCCGGGGCAGTTTTAATTTCCCAGACAATTGTGTTACAGAATATTCAGAGCGGAAGTGCCAAAAACACACATACATATTTGCTATATTTATGATTACTGGATTTGTCGAATACACACTGTGAATCGCCTTAAAACATTGTTGCACTGTCACATACGTAACTATTTATTGTATTAAATACAACACACATACATATTGATGCGCATATTATTCGGATATCTGACGCCAATAACATACGGCAAAACGAAATCGTGTGCAGACAATTCAAAGCACTGCGTAATCATACTTGTCTACTGATTTGATTATGGGCACAGTTTGTGATTATTTTGGAAGATGTTGGCGACTGAAAGCATGCAATGAAAGGTGATCGCTTCATAGTGCCCGCTATTACCCTTCCTTGCTTCAATCGATAGAAGGGCACACGAGTAAGGTGAGTTTCGTTTTGCACCACTCCAGAAGATTGACACTGCTCTGTTCTTTGCAGTGCTCTTGAAGTAGTTTGATTCGTTGCTCCATTATTTTTCCTCACAGTAGAGTATCTGAATCGCGACTGGATTCTATCTTCTCTCTTATCGTGTTTCTCTTTTCTTGGAGGTCTTGATTATTGGACATTCGGAAACCCAAATGCAGAGAAAAAAGCCCTTATATACGAATGTCACAGTGCGTACCTAATAGGCTGATTAAATACTTGAAGTTCAATAGATCCAATCTGTAAAAGAACACAGTACATAAACGGCCTATGGTAAAATAAATACCTCCCTTGGGCCGGCAGTTTGTTTAAGTCCTCGGTCATCCTGATTTTTTTTTGCACTCACCCTACGGGCTCGTGCAAAAATTTGTCAGGCTGATCTCGGACTTAAACAAACTTTTTCCCGGCCCCGGGAGGTATTATATAATACCGCGTACCTCATTCAATGATTTTTTCTCATATATTTTCCAATCATCACTAAGTCCTTACCAGAGAGGGAAATGCCAAATTTGTATTTAGGCTTTGACTTCGATGAATTTGAAGAAGCCTTGGAAGCGAAGTCGACAAAGCTTTCACAATTCTAGTCAGGTTTTTATCACACACACTGTTTTCACGCGCTTGCTCTAGGGCATTTTTCTTTTAACCGCGTTATACCGCAGCTCTCGGGCCAATGTATTTTTATATCCCCGGCATATGGTAGACAAAATCAATACTAACTCAGCCCAAGGATGAATGACATTTACCTATGTTTTCGATATTCAATGTTTTTATTGAAAGTAATGGACATTTAGTCTGTACAGTATGCATTTATATTTTTAGGTTTCCTTTTTTCATATTTGTATGCATTAGTTTGAACTGGCTATAACGATGGAATGCTGTCTTCGGTCGGCTGCAATTTATAATTCGTCATTTTTGCCTTGATGGTCACTACATCATTTTGTAATGTTTTGAGCTCTAGCGTATAACGAAAATATTCCATTTATTTTACCTTTAATTTCGTCATTATTTGTAAACGTGCTTGCGAAAAAATAAGCGCACAGTCAGGCGAAAATTGTGGTACCTACAGAATGTCAGTTTTTGTATAAACCAAAGTCGATTGAAAATCGACATGCTCTAGCTCTTAGCTGGACGGTTCGTCATTCCACTTATTTCACATCCATCATCCATCATAGTATTTTATATAATTATATTGTGTTGTTCCTAATCAAAAAGATGCTTCAAATGTCCGGATCATACACAATTTTGTCAGACGGTATAGTTGCACACATTCAGTATTTTGAAGGCTTATATAATACTGTCGGGAGTTAGTCATATCAATACAGCAATCTGAAGAAACGATATTATTGGCCGTTAGACGCAGCATCAATTCCTTTATCTTCTTACGAAGCTGGTTAGCTTGCCTATCCCCTTTTTTCCTAACCCTTTCCAATTGTAAGTTCTTTAAAGCGATAACTCTACAATGCAAATGACATTGTCTCCATATGGCATATGGCATCCATATGGCATATCCATATGATACGGTCGTCCACCAGGGGAATAACCATGAGCTCAAAGTTACTGGGTACACTGAAAAAAACATCTACACGATTTTAAGCCACTACAATTTCTAGTGCTCAGGGTTTTTTTACGTTTTCTATTTAACTTTGATTAATTTGGACTATATTGTATACAGCTGCACCATTGGGAACTGATGGGCTGTCGCGTCTCCCTAATGCCGATGGCACAGCCTACATCAAAGCCTTATGTTGTTGTAGTTGCGCCCATACCGGGGCGCCCCGGCTCCAGCGGCAGCAGCCCCGCCTACAGGGGCGCCACGTCACAAAATGGTACTGAAAAATTGGTATTGGGGGCGACATCACACGGTATTTGCTTGTACGGCGCTTATTGTCCGGTTTAGAGGGCACCGGTTCCGCTCCATGGGGGTGGCATTTGCCTCTATAGTCTGACTTTTTGTCTGACTATAGTCTGACTATAGTCTAATGTCTGACTTTTTTAAAGGGAAATATTCACCTTTTGATTTATTTATCTGCATTCTTCTGTGACACATGTATGGTATCAAATTGATCGTGCCTCAATTTATAAGTGAAACAACAACTTTGTATATTTCAAAAATTAAATTTGGGGAAATACAAAAATATGTACTTACATATGGTGGCGAACAGTATGATCCATCACCATATCTGGTTTGAATGTTGATTTGTAAACAAACAAGTCATAGGGCCAGAAATGAAGTAAGTGCGCCAAGAATCGTGACACCGTCCCTGATTGGTCAATGAAACAAATCGCCGACACTAAATAGATCGCCGTTGGGTGCATAAGTGAACTTCCGATTTAATTGCCAGTTTTTCCAATGTTAGTTGATTTTGGGGGAAAAATGTTTTCTTTTCTTTTCTTAATAAGCTAAAGCATAGTGTTATATACAGCCAGATACAAAACAAAACAAAACTCCTAATGTTGAAAATAAATGAACACATTTTCACAAATTGAGGGTCGCAACCACTAACTAGGCCGCCGCTGGGTGCATAAGTTAACAGCTAATTTGGTTACCTTTTTATTCAATGTGTGTGGATTGTTACGGAATGAAGGGCACATAATACAATAGACAGAGCGCAAGACATATTTTCCATACTATTTTGTCAAAAACCATTACGAGAGAAGCCCGGAATTCGATGGGCACCGAAATTCGTTACCAAGTACTTGAGAGTACCGACCATTATAAGCGTGGATCGCTTATCAACTTTAACTTGAAATATCTTGCAGTAGAAATGTTTATATACAAAGTGTGATCAATTGTCAATATAGTTTGGTCTCGTCTGTCGATTTCAAATGATAACTCCATTTTTGTGTAGGAAAATGTGAATATTTCCCTTAAAAACGTATGTGGGAGAGGGGCGCCTTCAGCGCCGGCCAAAAATGGTATACGGACATTGTCTGCACGCAGAGGCGGCTACGCTCATGAGCGACTATTGCCCGGTAAGGACGCCATCGGCGCCAAAGGGCGGGGCAATGGAATGACACTCGAATTAATACTCGTGGAATGACTCAATAGCCCGGAGAGACGCCTTCGGCCCGGAGAGGCGCCTTGCCATAACACATTGGTACCCACACAGTTTGAAGCCATCCAAAATCAATAGCCTCTATTATATGAGATGTAAATATAGGCCTAATGAGTGATGGTTGTGTAGGTAGTCCCAGCCCCCAGGTATAAGGTACCCAATAACAACCCACTGCGGAGGTAGATCTAGCACAGCAAGTTATGCAGTTATTTGTACATAGCCTGTTTTCCTATCTTAATCAATAACAGTCTTTCAATTTTATAATCCAGCACATTCTATATCAATGCAAAGTGAACGCACCTACGTTTGGTTGTTACTAAATTTAAAGGTTTCCTTGATAATATATTTGTTTTATATTTGAAGAAAAAACTTTTGTTTTTACATTTATTTCTCGGCACATTTGAAACTAAATAAATGCAAGTTTGAGTCTTTAATTTTTACTGGTTACAGTACCGAGTAAACTTTGGGGTTTTGAATTGTACTGGGTAGTGTACCCAGTGTAGCCACTGGTGGTTACGCCCATGTCGTCCACTGGCTTATCTGGGCTTGTTGAGGGCTAAAGGGGCATGGCAGCCAGCCTCAAAGGCGCCTGATATCGGCCTAAAATGGACACATTTCCTTATTTAAAATAACAAGTTCGCGTTCAATTAGCTG
The DNA here is from genome assembly GCA_036785665.1 of Chirona hameri. Taxonomy (NCBI): domain Eukaryota; kingdom Metazoa; phylum Arthropoda; class Thecostraca; order Balanomorpha; family Balanidae; genus Chirona; species Chirona hameri. The sequence continues at coordinate 86,925 of JAXIVJ010001247.1, forward strand.
AAGTTATTAATGCAAAAGGAAACGCAATTTGATCAGTTTAATCATTTTGTGATACTGTTTTGGAATTTGACCTCCCTAAAATAACCCTTTTGCCGCTCTGGATCCGCCATTGCGGCCCCCTCTGGCCGGATTCGATGGCGAATATGTAGGTACATCCTAGTGACGAATGTGAACACCGGTGAATAATTTGGAGGGTAGAATAGTTTGTGGGACCTTTCAAACTCTGGGACTTCACAAATTCTGGACTTTTTGAGCTCTGGGCCAAATGAATCTTGGGACATTATGAATGTCCTCCAGTGTGGACACGGCACCGGCTGCACCAACTCTGACCAGCTGCCCCGTTATCACACGGCGTCCAGGCGTGTCTGACGCCTCTGTCGCGAGTGGTGGAAACGCAGCCGAGAAAATAAACACACCACACCGCCGCCGTCGTGGCCGGAGCGCCATATGACGTCACTGGGGTGGAGAGGGAGGGCGGGGCAGAGAGGCGGGGCAGGGAATCCCAATACACAGAGTACGGATGGAGACGGGTGAGGCGTTTAATGCTCTGATAGTTTACTGTTTTTGGTTTGTTTGTGGTTGTTTTTAATGTTTTATCATGTGTTTTAAATAAATGTTGCCTCGCTTGCCGAACCAACGATGGAACCAACCAACCAACGAATAGGTGTACGATAGAAACTTGCTCAACTTTTGCCATACAAAATACTTACACAATACATGGGGATGCGTTTGAGGTGAGATGGATGAGAGATGATTCTAGGGATCAGCTCCCGGGCCAGTGATTCTGGTCGACATCATTACGATCAATAGAAGGGAGCCGGTAATGAAGGACAGGGCGGCCCTGCATGGAGCCAGAGTTGACGGCTGTAGATTGCCTTTGCACTTGTTTCTCATGGTACTCTGTGCCGGTAATGAAGGACAGGGCGGCCCTGCATGGAGCCAGAGTTGACGGCTGTAGATTGCCTTTGCACTTGTTTCTCATGGTACTCTGTGCCGGTAATGAAGGACAGGGCGGCCCTGCATGGAGCCAGAGTTGACGGCTGTAGATTGCCTTTGCACTTGTTTCTCATGGTACTCTGTGCCGGTAATGAAGGACAGGGCGGCCCTGCATGGAGCCAGAGTTGACGGCTGTAGATTGCCTTTGCACTTGTTTCTCATGGTACTCTGTGCCGGTAATGAAGGACAGGGCGGCCCTGCATGGGGCCAGAGTTGACGGCTGTAGATTGCCTTTGCACTTGTTTCTCATGGTACTCTGTGCCGGTAATGAAGGACAGGGCGGCCCTGCATGGAGCCAGAGTTGACGGCTGTAGACTGCCTTTGCACTTGTTTCTCATGGTATCCGTGCCGTTGGGTAGGGAGAAAATCTCTTCCAGCCATCTGGTTTTGGGTGGCAACGTTAAAATATTGACTTCTCGAATGATAGATACATACCAACTACCAGACCTACCAGGCACAAGGTAATTGTTACTCAGTCTAGCTACCAGTAAACGAGTCTTCTTTGAAAATGGTTAGTTAAAGTTCAATCAGCTATGGTAAATTATTTTTCAGATAAATACAATATAATGATTGATTGAACTGATTGATCTCACCTTTCGCTTTTTTAGAATCGCTACGAAAATAGCACACGTCGAATACACCAGAACAGAAATTGAATCAATTTAAATAGATCTGACCTGACCGATATAAGAAGATGTCAATTAGGTAGTTTCGCTCAGTTCCTAGCTTATTTTAAAATATACTCATGCCGATTCAGCAACTGGTAGGTCAATGTCATACAATGCATTTTTGGTTGCTTATCGATTTTTTCTCTCTCCATTTTTCACATTTTTTTACATGTGTGTCTACAGTAAGGGAAGTCGAAATGTTATTGGGATGTCATAGGAACTGTTGTTGGGCACCTCGGTGACTTGTGGCCTAAGCCTTGTGCCTTGTGGTGATTTTGAAGTGGGACTAGGTACCCTGCCGTCAGAGACAGACGTCTCTCCTGGCAATGGACAACAGATGTGGACAGCTGAGGCCAGGGGCGGTCGTAGCCCTGGCCTTTGGGGGGGAACTTGGCAAAAGGGCCCCCGGTTGGTCTGAAAGGGCCTTCGATCGGTACAAGGGGCCCTACCAGTAGCGTACCCAGGATTCACTCCAGGAGGGAACATTTTTTTGCTCAGGGGGCATAAGGTACCCCACCAAAAAAAAATCACCGGATTTGGCCCACTATAATTTTAGAGGGGCATATTTTCGACCTTCTTTTCTTTAAAAAATAAAACAAATCATTCATTTTTCGAACAAAGGGGGCACGTACGGACCTTCAAGGGGGGGGGGGGGGATTTCCCCGTTTGCCCCCCCCCCCCCCTGGGTAGCCTATGGGCCCTACGTTGATTTGAAAGGGTATTTGTATACATGAGGCTTGGTTTTTAAACTTTTAGGGGCTTTTTAACCCTATGGCTTATGCCGGCCTGAAAGCGGCCTTCAGATGGTCTGAGAGGGTATTTTCAGGCATTGGGTGGTACATGACAGATGGACAGGGCCAAAACACACTGCATTTCAGGTTTGATGAAAATACGTTGTCATGAGTTTTAACAGGGAAGAAGGAACGCCATGACAAGTGTAGGGGGGAGGGGGTGGGGGGGCAGTGCAACTTTGATCTCGTATTGAGAGAAACCAAATAGGCGCTATGCCACTATGCAAAATTTATTTGCAGATTCGGGCTCTTCTAGTCTTGGCGAACCCTTTGCCATAAAACAAATCAACGACCAACATACAATATTTTAGAAAAGGGGAAAAAATGGCCGAATTGGCGGCGACAGGGCCTCTTGCTGGTTTTAGAGGGTATTTTCCAGAGAGACCACTCTGCACTCCGTTGGGCCCATCTGACCACCAGAGGTCCCGCTCTGACCTCCAGAGGGCCCACTCTGACCTCCAGAGGGCCCACTCTGCACTCCATTGGGCCCATCTGACCTCCAGAGGTCCCGCTCTGACCTCCAGAGGGCCCACTCTGACCTCCAGAGGTCCCGCTCTGACCTCCAGAGGGCCCACTGTGACCTCCAGAGGGCCCACTCTGACCTCCAGAGAACCCATTCTGCACTCCATTGGGCCCATCTGACCTCCAGAGGTCCCGCTCTGACCTCCAGAGGGCCCACTCTGACTTCCCGCTGACTCTGACCTCCACAGTTCCACCTCTGGCTTCCTGAGGGTCAAATGTGGCCTCCAGAGAGCCCTAGAGGGCCCACGCTGACATACATAGGGCCCATCTGGCCTTCATGGGGCCCGCTGTAACCTCCAGAGGGCTTACTCTGAACTCCTGAGGGCCCACTATGGCTCCATAGGGCCCATCTGGATACTAGTGGACCTCCTCTGGCTTCCTGGGGGGGGGGGGGGGGCACTCTGACCTTCAGAGGGCGCTCTCCAACTTCCACCTCCATAGAGGGTTCATTCCTGCCTCCATAAGGCCAACTCTGACCTCCAGAGAGTCCATATTGCTTCACGACGGCCACTCTCGCTTTCAGAGGGTTCATGCTGACGGTGACCTCCAGAGGACCTCTCCTGCAGCTTCCAGAGGGTCGTCCCATGTGGCCTCAAGAGGGCCTACTCTGACCTCCAGAGGGCCCACTCTGGCCTCTACCTCCAGAGGGCCCACTGCTACCTCCACCTCCAGAGGGCCCACTTCAACCTCCAGAGGGCCCCCTGCCTTCCAGAGGGCCCACTCTGTCCTCCAGAGGACCCACTCTGCCCTCCAGAGGACCCACTCTGCCATCCAGAAGACCCACTCTGCCCTGCAGAGGACCCATTCTGGCTTACGGAGGGCCCACTCTGAACTCCAGAGGGCCCATTCTGACCTGCAGATTCCACTCTGGCTTTCAGATGTCCCATTGGCCTTCAGAGGGCCCTTTTGGCCTTCAGGGGGCCTCTCCGGCATTCAGAGGGCCTTCGGGATACCATTGGGCCCCCTCTGACCTCTGGAGAGCCCACTCTGGCCTACAGGGAACCAACTTTGGCCTCCAGAGGACCCTCTCCGACCTCCAGAGGCCCACTTTGGCCTCGAGAAGACTCACTTTATCGTCCAGGGGCCATTCTGGCTTCCAGTTGGCCTCCTAGCTGACCTCTAGAGGGTCCATTCTGACCTGGAGCCAAAGCGGGCCCTTCGGGCCCACCTGTGCCCCAAGTGACTTTGGGGAGAGGGCAAAAGATATGTTGCCCCCCCCCCCCCTCATTGGCCTTTGGGGAGCCATGGCCACGATGCCCCCCCCCCCCCCTGCGACCGCCTCTGGCTGAGGCCCAAGGACGATCCCTGGCAATAGACAGACAGATGTGGACCGCTGAGGCCCAAATGACAATCCCTGGCAGTCTGACCGAACCGGGCGAGTGTTGCTGCCATCTAGTAGGCGAGGCTGTAACTATGAGTGCCAGGAAACAGTTTCGGCTCGGCTAGATGGCACTGTGTAGTGTGTATACACTGCGACTTGCGTGGCAATATGGTTACTCTACAACAGTGATTCTCAGCGTCAAGGGTATGGTTACCCCCTTTCGATGATCAGAATGACTTCCCCCATTATGCAGACTGCAGTTTTCGGCTTCATGCTATGCGGTACAGCATAACTTCAGGTGTAACTGCTAGTGCCATCTAGGGACAGGAATATCACATTAGACATGTGTGCTGCTGCCTTGCCTAAAATAGTGGTTTCCAGCGTATATCAATGCGTCAACCGTACCACATAGCTGAAGCCTGCACATCATTTAGCGTGCTGTTGATGTCGTTTGCGATAATGCGGTGACAGTGAAGCAGAAACTATAGCAGACACACGTCAGTCAATCAGCTACAATCTCACCTAACTCACCTAACTCACCTAAATCTCACCTAACTGGCTCAATAGCCATTACCCCTGAAGGTTCCGTTACCCAATTGAAGGGTAATAACCCCCTCTTTGAGAATCCCTGGTCTACAGTCTATCTGATCCGAGCCAGCCCACGGTGGATGTAGGTTGGAGGCTGGAGCGACCATCCCTGCAGGCGGTATAATTGTTGTTATTGTATTAGTGGTTTGGCGTATACTTATAACTACAATCGCAAATGTGTGATCCCTCCTTATGATTAAATGATATAAACATACCTACCAGGCACGTAGGCAGGATTTTTATCAGGAGGGGGGGGGGGGGGCATGTCGGTGGAAGAAACAAATTTCGCTCCTCAGCCATATGTTGTTGACCCGGGGGGGGGGGGGGGGGTCGTCGGAGAATCTAATTTTATCTAGTGTAATTTTGTTTTGCTCAGGGGGGGGGGGGGGCATGGGGCCCCGTGCCCCCTCCCCTTGTCCACGTCCCTGATACCTACGATTATGGCTTCAAGGGAGATAATCACCTTTTTATTTGGTTAGCAACAATTGCTTTGGCTACCGTTATGGTATTACAATGATGTGATCTAAATTTAAGAATTAAATAAAATTATTCCCTTATTCAAAGTTGGAAGTTTGGGAAAATTAATGATCGGTATTTTCCCTCTACTATTGGAAAGCGCAACATAGCTGGCGCTTTTGCATCAATCTGTTCAACGTTGTTGAATGGGCACTTGTAAACACATCGCCGACACTAAATAGGCCGCCCTCACCGCCACTGCTAAACTGACGATTTCAATGCACTTTTTTCAAATGATTGTTGATTGTTCATAAAAGCTTGGCACATATTCGCAAAAGATAGAGTGCAGGAAACATATTGCATACCTTCATGATAAATAACAATGCGTAGGGAAGCTAATTTACTGAATTCGTTACCGAGTACTTGCTGATTATAAGCGTCGACCGCTTATCAACTATGACTTGAAATATCTATCGGTAGGAATTGTTGTATGCAAAATGTAATGAATTTACAATATATTTTGGTCTCGTCTATCGATTTAAGGTGCTAACCCCATTTTTGTGGAAAAAGGTGATTATCTGCCTTTAAGTATTCCTAACCAATAGATAGGTAGTTGGAATACAGATACGGGCATAGGGGAGAGCGGGGGACAATGGCGGAAAGTGGGTAAGGCTGGACGACCTTTCTGACCACTACTGTTCCGCTAGCGTTGTTAGCGGATCAGTTTGGTTCGTTCTCGTTATCGTAACGTTCTCGTTAACGATCCGTTTAGCGCCGACGCAGCACGCGACGCAAGGTCCGGGAATTGTGAATTTATTTTGCCTTTTATAGACGTAAGCTTATGCTTGCCCCTGGTTATAACTTTTATCCATGTTGGTATTGCAACCTAAATGATTATTTTCAAACGTGTTGAGTTCAACCGAACTTCGCTTTAAAGGGAATAGTTCACCTTTAACATGGAGTTTTGGACTGAGATAGCAGATTTGTAGAGCAGATCTAAAAATGTGTTGTGGTGAAAGAATTACCCCCCCTACGTTAAGTAATTTCGACACAGGACTAGTGGGCCCGGTTTCATTTCCGCTGTTCCGGGCCACGATCAGGAATTTCGCTCGCCGCTCGCCGCCGCCGGCTCGCCGCCGGAGGCAGGTACACTCTCTAGCACGTAGTCTCTGGTCACGACGCCTCGTTAATAACTGCTCAGCCGCCCGGGCGGTGCGGCGGCCCCTTGTCCGAGACTGTACTTGGCGTCAGGCGGAGTGGGGGAGCCGTAACGCCAGCTGCTATCGTACGATTTCTCGTGAAATAGAAAGAGAAACTTACTTCTTTCTCCACATATATCCATCAGTTGTCCAAACCAAAGTCATATTCGTAGTTTTGAGCTCAAGATGCACCGAATGGTTGAACTTCAAGACAACTTTCAAGGTGACCTATTCCCTTTAAAGGAAATAGTTCACCTTCAACATTAGTTTTAAACTGGGATAGCAGTTTTGTAGCCCGTGTTGGGAAACCCCTATCTGCAAGTTTTATTGACTGAAAAGACTCTCCAGCCGAATATATTTGAGTTTTTGGCGAAAGAATGTGGTGCTGGCGAAAAAATGTTGTACTGGTTCTAGCCCGGGCAGAGGCTATACCATCAGCCAATCAGCTTGCAGCTGGTGCTAGCAAGCAAATCGCCGGCCGCCGGTTGGCACATCTCCAATGCGAGTCTATCTTTACGCGACTACTTTCGAATCTGATTGGCTGAACCATTTTTTACATTCGCGTGACGTCAGGACTCTGACTCAGAGAGTATGAATATAGTTTTGATAAAAAATAAAAATGTACGGCCTTCTGTCCTGAATCGGCGCGATATAAGGCTATGTAAGATTATTATGCGACGCACTAAATTCCAAGGCTACGTTGGGGTGATAGTGGCTCGGGCCTGAGAGGGTCAACGGCAGGGAGTCGGCCGGCCGAGCCGCACGTGACCTCAGGCGGGGAAAGCCTGGCGGCTGAGCTCAGGTGCGAGGGCCGGTAGATCGGGGCATTTCTCGTGGCGGCCTCGTCGGGACGACATCTTCAGATTTCTTGTCCCCATCCAAAATTAACGCTGCGACACCCAGGTGTCGCAGAAGTCCTGACGCTAAGACCAGAGCTCTTTCGAGTTATAAAGGTCAGTCGGTGCGGAGCGCCGTGATCTCAGCTACGCTCTGGAGTCCCGCATTAAAATATCAATGGGCAAGGTGCGGTCTGAGCGTAGACGGGTGTGGCGCGGCGCGTGTGGTGTGAATTGGGTGCGACGGTGAATTGTGAATGTGAGAGTACCGAAGATGCGGTAAGGTGGTGAGGATTCGTTGTGACGGTGGAAGGTGGGTGTGAGAACTGGAGATGCGGTAATGTGGTGAGTTGTTTGTGAACGAGTGTGGATACCTGTGAATGTATATGTGTATAATGAGGTTGTGTGGTTGTCGGAAGCGTGTCAAGGTGATGTGTTTGTTTTGTGTAGGTGCGTGTATGGAGGTTAGTGAAGGTATGTGTGTAGAGCCCCAATATAATGTGGAGGAGAATGAAATATTTCCCCGGGAAGCGAGGAATGCCAAACTGATCCACGGTGAACGCTGAACGATTTATACGGGCTGCTCGTTTAATACACCCGGGTGGCAGGCGGGGCATATTAACGTAATAGGTATTAATGTAACGGAGGGACGGGATGCTGGAGGCTAATGCATGGCCGACAGTTAACCGGGTACTCTTATAGCTATTTTTGACAATATAAAAAGAAATTGTATTACAAAATATCATCAAATGGTGTTGGGTAAAAAATTTCAAAGGTGAACTATTTCCTTTAAAGCTTCCCATTTATTTCAAGGATAAGGCCAAGGATATCAAATGGCCTGCCCTGTCTTGCTTTGTCAGCTGTTATGTCTTCCCCTACCCTGCCCTGTATTGCCCTGACTCCTCTCATCCTGTCCTGCACTATCCTGTTCTGCCCTGTCCCGTCTTGCCCTGGCCAGCTTCCCATTCAATCCCACCCAATTCCCTCTCATACTGCAATCGGGCGTTACCGCCGCTACCCAACGCCGTCATAGTCTAGTGGTTAGGACCCCGCGTTGTGGCCGCGGTAACCCCGGTTCGAATCCGGGTCACGTCAGACCCACTCTTTTCTGACAGACTATTTGGTGTAACATCCTGGGAGTCAAAAACTTTTCATTTATCTGTGACATGCACACATACCCAAACGCCGCTACCGTGACCCGGATTCGAACCGGAGTTATCTCTGCCACAACGTGAGTACTGCTGGATCCAGCCTCCCAATATGTGGGGGGGGGGGGGGATGCATGATTTTGCCATGGTCAACTTTGTGCGAGCCCGGCACATCACCTAACCAGCTACCTCAGGTTCGGGAGTCAGTCAAGCCCGCCGGTTCTGGATTCAGGCACGATGAAGCTCCAGTATCGCTTCTCAGACTTGTTGTGACCCTGGTATCAGTGTCGCTCCTTCTTCATGTTTACCAGCTATTCTCTAGTTTTGTTTTGTCTTGTTAGGCGACCCATTTCCTTATATGGTATTATATTTATACCCATTTCCTTAAATATATGACATATTATTGGCAATAAGCAGCATTGGGTATGGAAAAGAGCGGTACACGTTGCTTCTCTTCGGTCTTAATGTTTGCCGTAGTATTGCCAAAAAGTTCGCCCCCCAACTTCAAAGTAGTTCCCACGCCCCTGTCCCTTTCTCAAAGGTTTTCCCTGACTGGTTTGCTCTTCTTCCGACAACAATCCGTGGCGCTGTCTTGCATACCATATGGTGCTGATCCTGATGGTAATGGGTATCTCATATATGAAGTAATGTGTATCTCATATGTGAGGTAATGTGTATTTCATATGTGAGGTAATGTGTATCTCATATGTGAGGTAATGGGTATATCATATGTGAGGTAATGGGTATCTCATATGTGAGGTAATGGGTATCTCATATGTGAGGTAATGTGTATCTCATATGTGAGATAATGGGTATCTCATATGTGAGGTAATGTGTATCTCATATGTGAGATAATGGGTATCTCATATGTGAGGTAATGTGTATCTCATATGTGAGGTAATGTGTATCTCATATGTGAGGTAATGTGTATCTCATATGTGAGGTAATGTGTATCTCATATGTGAGGTAATGTGTATCTCATATGTGAGGTAATGTGTATCTCATATGTGAGGTAATGTGTATCTCATATGTGAGGTAATGTGTATCTCATATGTGAGGTAATGTGTATCTCATATGTGAGGTAATGTGTATCTCATATGTGAGGTAATGTGTATCTCATATGTGAGGTAATGGGTATATCATATGTGAGACAATGGGTATCTCATATGTGAGGTAATGTGTATCTCATATGTGAGGTAATGTGTATTTCATATGTGAGGTAATGGGTATCTCATATGTGAGGTAATGTGTATCTCATATGTGAGGTAATGTGTATCTCATATGTGAGGTAATGTGTATCTCATATGTGAGGTAATGTGTATCTCATATGTGAGGTAATGTGTATCTCATATGTGAGGTAATGTGTATCTCATATGTGAGGTAATGTGTATCTCATATGTGAGGTAATGTGTATCTCATATGTGAGGTAATGGGTATCTCATATGTGAGGTAATGTGTATCTCATATGTGAGGTAATGGGTATATCATATGTGAGGTAATGTGTATCTCATATGTGAGGTAATGCGTATCTCATATGTGAGGTAATGTGTATCTCATATGTGAGGTAATGGGTATATCATATGTGAGGTAATGTGTATCTCATATGTGAGGTAATGTGTATCTCATATGTGAGGTAATGTGTATCTCATATGTGAGGTAATGTGTATCTCATATGTGAGGTAATGTGTATCTCATATGTGAGGTAATGGGTATATCATATGTGAGGTAATGTGTATCTCATATGTGATATCACATGTAGCGGCAGGGAATAACCTTATTGTTAAGTTCTATAAACTCTGGTAGATCGGTGGCTAGATTACTGTTAAGTTTCCCTGCAATATAGACGCCATATATTATTAATTTAACCCGCCATTGAATAACATAGGTAATAGGTATTACCTGTAAGTTATTGACTTGATTGAGGGCAAATATTGTTCCCCAGTCGAGGTGCGTTAATACTGTTAATTTTCATAAATGTTTTGAAAATCAAATTAAATACTTTTGCAAGAAAGGCAGTGTGGTATTTTTGACTCTCTTTAATTTGCTTTGTTTAAAGCCTTGATTTGTACGACTTATTTTAAGTTTAACTCAGTTTCTCATCAAGCTCGTAGATAGTGACGTCAATGAATTACAGTACCTATCATAAAATAAGTTTTCGACATTTTTATGTTTGAAATACTTTTTATAACTGAAGTCCGAATATTTTTAGTGAACGGATTTCCGAAGTCAAGTCCCGCGGCTAAGCAGAGCTTGTTGCACAATGCACAGGCACTGGCCCCACCATCAGAGCTCGCAATTCTTGGTAATCGGCGGAATCAGGCCCTGATTACGAGCGAGCGCGAGTCGCTCGCTCGTCTTTCCGTGGTATATGGGACAAATCTGAATATGAGCGGCCCGGCCCGACCCGACTCGACCCGACCCGTGGCGACGCTTTTGAGAAGCTCATATCTCTGCAACCATACGTCCGATTGACAAGCTGACTTCTTTGCTGAGCAGCCCCATCCAACCTACCCTGTTTGAAATCAGTGCCGACTCATGTGGGTGACTACCACTGCACGTGCCGCGTGCCGCGTGAGGAGTGTTGAGAAGTGTTTTCTCGCAACAACTCTGCAACGGCTGAGCCGATTGTGTGCAAATTTAGTGTGTGGTTAGGGACCCCTCAGCCGCCAATTTTCCGCAAGTCAGGGGTGGGGTGCCTCTGCACGTGCGCACGTGCACACCCCTATTTTATATCTCAGGAATGGCTGAACCGATTGCATTCTAATTTAGTGTGTGGTTAGGGACCTCTCAGCCGTTGCCTTTCCACAAGTCAGGGGTGGAGCGACTCCGCACTTGCGCACGTGCTCACCCCTACACTGATACAAATTTATACTCCTCAAACTTTTGCGACTCAAGCTACTCGACAAAGGCGAGTTACGAAAGTGGTCAAAACGGGAATCACTTCTTTTTCGAGTCAGCGAATGCTGAATTAAAACGATCGACGACTCTGCGCTAAATGCAGAGTAATACGACTAGCATTATCAGGGTCATCAGCACGCATTGGGGCGGTGCACTATTCTGCGGCGATTATTTTGACCCCTCAATCTTGGGAGGTGCTTGCAGCATTAAGCAACCCGGTAAAATCGGGTAAAATCAGCTGGTTATGTTGTTTCCCGCCCATTTCTGCTGCGGTTGAAACTGAGTCGCATGGCTCGCGTATACTTTCGCCACGGGGGCGCCAACCTCTGACGTCACGCGCAAATTCCAATCAGCTGTTGTACGGTTAAACTATTTATCGGATTGAGCGCGCCGCCGCAGTAGAGCTGCAAATTTATTGGACACCCAGGTCACCGAGTGGCGGTATTTAACGACCTGAGTACTATTGTTGATTATAATAGCTAAAGAAGCATTATTCAAGCTATGTTGTTAAATTAATTTATTTGGCTTGTGCTAGAATTTCTTTCTGTGAAAAGAAAAGTCAACAAGTGCAAATAACTTCTTACCAAAATAAATACTATTTATTATATAGTATTTATTTATCTCATGAGTCATGTCATACTCATGAGTCATGCCATACTCATGAGTCATGTCATACTCATGAGTCATGTCATACTCATGAGTCACGTCATACTCATGAGTCATGTCATACTCATGAGTCATGTCATACTCATGAGTCATGCTCATGAGTATGCACGCACGGATTATATGAAACCGTCCTTGCTTTCGAGTCTATAGTCTCTATTCATATTTAGTCCCTTTTACCTTTTACGAAATTATTTTGATACTTTCGTTGCAATACATATCAAAGCAGGAATGCCACAGGGGAATGTCCAGCCACTTACCTACCATTTTGTTTAAGTTTGACATCTGAATGGGCCCGTATTACTGCGACGAAAGTCCTATTCCACCCGCAGTCTCCGAACAGTCTTCATAATTAGATTACACCTTTTGCAATATTCTCATTTCTCTCCAAGCACATACTTTAGTTTGGCCTTCGCTGATGCAACCAGTTAGCGTGTCCCCTCCCGGTTAAAAAGGTCCTACTTTTCCTGCAGAAGTTTCTACCGTCTGGGAATGGTGCAAAGAATCCAGATAATTTCGCCGTTGCCGTATATTTCCATCATGCGTCGGCGAGAGGTCATCGACATCATATTTTGTTTTGCCAAAGATACGCACGCCAGTAAAGAAAAGGGACAATAAATAACCAGCATAGGAACATAATCAGAACATACTATCTTATACTGGCATATGCTAACAGTAACATGCCTACTACATATCAAGCATTTACATGCCGCATCATCGCCTATTTCAACTATTTGTCACCTATTTAATTTGCCACCTATCCTAATAATCACTTCTATCCTAATAAAGCATACGCATATGCGCATACCCACACAAATGACGCAAGCGAATATCAACCAAACGAAACGAAACGAATGACCGATATCGGTGATAAGTCGCCGATATTCAGACGTTGGAACCGTGAGTGACAAATACATCAGCAGCTTTTACGAAGCATAAATACACGTGGAAACATCGAGTCGATTGCTACATAACAATACAAGCACATGATGCGTGCCAGCACAAATACAAGCTCAAACATCTCGTCTCCAGCAATGCGCTCACGACAAGTAAAATTCAAGTTTGATAAATCACCGGATATGTCAATCTTTTTCAGACAGCATACCTCACCACTATCTGCAGCACGCAATCTATTATTGCGCAAAGACAAACTACATGTCGCATACTACGCTTTGGATTTTTTGGGCACCTCAACTGCTCGGGTTATTGGCGATAGACTGTGTGTCTTGTAGACGACACAATGCTAGTGGCGGTGACTGCCAGGGCCATCATCACGCTGTCGCTCCGCATGTGCTGCACCGGGCCGCCGCCGCCGTGGCCTGGTGACGGACGGACACCGATGGCGGAACGCGCGATCCCATAAGTACGGTACCAGCATTGGGGCCAGCTTGCGGTGGCGCGCGCTCGCGCGGCTCTGGCCGCCGCAAGGTGGACCATCTTGGTATTATCTTGTATCTTGGCATTGGCTTGGTGAGCCTCTTGAGCAGATGGTCGGTCTTGGCATCGGGCTGCTTATTGAACACAACGGCCAGCGTCTTGGCAGCGCGCGCCGCCGTCAGCGGGTGCCGCTTCTTCAGCGCCAGCTTGGCGAGCATCACGGTGACGATGTCTTGCTGCGGCGCAGCCACGCTGGGCCGGGCGGCGGCCAGCAGCGCCGTCAGCTGCGTGTGCTGCCACGGCGCCGCGTGGGAGAGCGGCACGCCGTGCCACCGCTCAGCCAGCGTGCTCAGCACGTGATCGCCGTCTCCGTTAAGAAAGAAGGCGTCCGCTCCACGATGTCAGTCACCGTGGCCAGCACGCGCTCGGTGGCGGTGGCCTCCTCGCGGCTGACGCGCACCTGCCGCACCAGTGGCAGGGCGGCGCGCGCCGCCTCCAGCCCGGTCACGCCGGCCGCCACCGCCGCCAGCTGCCGCTCAGCCTAGTTCTCCGGCGACACCGCACCTCTGTTGAGCTGGGTCAGCAGCGGCTGCACCAGAGCCGTCACCACGGCATTGGTGTGCTGGTCGGTGGGGGCCCCGATACAGGTGAGCGCCGCCGCCCGGACCGCGGCGTCCTCAGTCGTGTCCAGACCGGCCAGGTGCTCCGCCAGTGGTCCGCCTCCGCCTCGCCCACCAGCCAGGGGCAGGAGCTGAGCACGGAGAGCGCGGCCGTTTGCAGAGGCCGGTCTCCGCCAGCCACCTCGGCCAGCAGCACGGCAGCCAGCCGCGGCCGCAGCGGCTCCACAGCCGGCGACTCGTCCGCGCCGCCGTCCGCCAGCAGCCGGCCATGCGCGCTCAGCGTCTCCAGCCGCTCGGCGGCCGAGTCTCCGCGCCGGCCTCCAGCTGGCCAAGCAGGGCCGGCACCGCCTCACCCAGCACCAGCTCCCGGCCGCCGGCGCAGAGCACCACCAGCAGCAGCGCCGCGCCGGCCATCAGTCGTCGCCGCCTCGCTGCGCCGCGTGGTGCAGACACTCGGCCAGCAGGGGGCGCGTCCACTGATCGGCCTGCGCCGGCACAGCCGCCACCAGCTGTAGCGCGCGCGGCTGCACCTCCGGATGTCGCGCCGCCAGACACTCCCGGGCCAGCGCCAGCCGCAGCGGCGCCAGGTGCGGCGCCAGTGTAGACGCCGCAGCAGCGTTGCAGCAGCGCCAGCGTCCAGCTTGGCCTGCGTCAGGTCCGAGTTGAGCTTCTCCAGCGCCAGCGGCAGGCAGAACTCTGCGAACTGTCCGGTGCCGGCCAGGCAGTCGTGCAGCGCGTCGGCCAGCATCTGTCGCGTGACGCCGTGCGAGCTGTCCGGCGGCGGCGTGAAGTTCACCCGGAAGTAGCAGGCCAGCAGCTCGAACAGGTCCTCGGCCAGCGAACGAACATGTCCTCGGCAGGGTGGCGAGGCAGTTTGGCAGGTGGGTGCCTCACACTGCTGACCGGGCATACATGCGCATGCGCTTGGCGTTGCGCTCATTCACCCGGCACTCCGTCAGGCTGCCTTGCAGCCACTTCAGGCGGATGTGCGTCCGTGTGACGGCGTACTTTCGCACCACCCGAGGGTCGATGCGGGAGTACTCAAACGCCTCCACCTGCTCTAGCCACTGCAGTGACGGCACAGCCAGGCTCCTCGGTTCAGCCGCTCGATCCACCCAGAGCTCTTGGACTAGCTTGGCCGGGAGCACACTGGCCGGACACAGTGCCAAGGCTGCTGTCCACGGAGCGACACTTGTACGCCAGGAAGCCAGCAACGTACGCCAGAGCTTCCCGGCCGAACTCCAGACTGGCCGCCACGGGGTGACCAGATGGCGGTCCTTGGTGGGTCTGCGCATCTTGCAGGAGCTGGCTGGACTGCAAGTCGTCGTCCGGATCATCCGTAACCGCCCCCTCGTCCCTGAGGTCCTTCAGGACGCTGGCGCTCAGGTACACAGGATTCTTCTCCTCCATGGCGATAGAGGCGCCGGAGGCCGATGGCTGGCTTCTTGAGCCGGCTGCCACTGCCGGTGACGCGCCCATCAGCAGCAGCCGGATGCGCGTCTTCACCTCCACCGGCGTCGGGTCGGTCTCGGACATGCACCAGATCTGCGAAAACAATGCATACAAATCAGAAATATTGTGTTAAGCATGCAAATATTAGGACTCAGCAGTACCGTCTGTATACAACACAGGCATACAATGGAAGGACTGACTGAACTTGAACATGTTCAGTGCTAGCACAAATAATTCAATTAGTGCATCACAATAGTGTGCAAATCATTAAAGTCTGAAATGCAACATTTTGAATAAAAAACATGTCTTGCCAACTATCACTGTCTTCTGTCCCCTGTCGGCTGTCACTGTCCAATTGTTGGATGTTTAAAATGCCAGACTTCTACTATGTGGTGCAGAAGATGCTGACACACTTAAAGGGAATGTTTCACCTTTGTATTAGTTTTAAATTGAGATAGCCATTATCTGGAGCTGTTATTGAAATGTCTAAATTACTCAGGTCATTTTCCCCAAAACTTAACAGTTTTTAAGCAATTTAATTTACCATTTGCAAAATGAATCCAGGCTGGTGCAGCCGCTGATTGGCTAACAGACACTTCTTCAGCCAATCCCACTTTGTCAGCCAATCAGCGGCGGTATATAATGATGTCATTTGCCCAAATCTAAAAACTTTATTTGTAAACGTTAAGTGACTTTGCGAGTTAAAAAATATCACAATGGTTTTCAGCAGCACTTACTTCATATTTTCTACTACAACCAATGTATATTTGACAACTTTCAGAAAGGTGAACATTCCCTTTAAACACTGAAACACTACTAACATCATGAAGTCACTATGAATGCATAAGAGTTGACACTATGACGCATAAGAGTTGTGGCGCCCTAAAACCCCAATACATCACCAGTGTTTTGACATAGGGTGAAGATGTCCAAATCTCATTTTTGTTTCATGCTATCAGTGTGTGCACATAATACTGATGCACTAAGGCACTGATAAAGTATTGGCACTTTAGTGCATTGGTATCTACATTTCAATAGCATGAAACATCTGATGTTTTGATGTGTCCGAGGCTACAGTCGTTAACTATCAATATGATCATCATGATGCTTGGATGTTTCTTTATCACTGCCAGTTTGATATGCTGAGAAAGTACATCAAACATTTGAGTAACTGCTGCTTTTATCATACTGGTTGCAAATTTTATCTCACTGTTTTGTTTTCAAACTTGAACTGGATATGCAAGGAAGTCAATATATTTGCACATGCCACCATTGGCTTTGGGAGGCAAATAAGCTTGATGCTTCGAAATTATTTGACTGAATTTCGCTTCATTTAAAAGTCCGTTAAATAATGAGCTCATTGTAGCATTGTTAAAATTTGACAATGTATCGAAAAACGCACATTTGTATCACAATTACGTACCCGCACACTCAACACACAGCGCGAGGACTCTGGAAGTGATTATCACTTGCGATGTTTTGCGAACGTGTGCAGTGTTATCAGCGTCAATCAGCTCATTCAGCAACGACAATTCCCGTCGCTGATTGGTCAAGTTTCACGGTTCCGGTGTGCGCAGTACTCAAGAAACACGTCACTGCTTGCCAATACAGTAAACTTTGAAATATGACAGCCTAAAAGTCAAATTTTGAAGCGCGCAACAAAAATTTCCAAGATTTTTGTGTCTCAAAAAAAAACTATTTGAATTACCTACTTAATGCTTTCATTTATACGACCCGACTATTTATGGTTCTTCAAAACTCAGAGATGCAGTCCAGTATTTGCAAACGACAGCCTAAGGCTTTCGAGCAAATTTAACTGTGTTTCGACAAAATTTATGGATAAACTTTTGTATCATTTAAAAGCTCTTGAAATTTTAATCAAGATGTGAAGTTATCTCGATCCGACTATTTCTAGTTTTTGAAATCACATGGGTTGCAGTTCTAAGAGAGTGTGCTGTTGTGGTGTGTTGTACATTGGAGAACTGATTGTGAATATTTCCCAAATTCAATTTCAGAGACTAATAGGTGTTTTTCAGTCGTCAGTTTCTTGTAATTTCAGATATGCATTCAAAGTTGAGTTCAAACCTTCGGATTTTCTACAACGCTGTCATTTAGAAGATGCCCTACCCTGCATTTTTATTTTTATAATTAGACAGTTAAATTATAATTGCTTTCTTTTTTTGTATATAAGTCTCACATATGAACGTTAATATAAATTAACTCAAATATCCATAGTCTAAATACCTTTTTAGCCTAAACAAAACAGCTGAAAAAAGTGATCACCATAGGGTCTGTGTTGAAGGCCGGCACTCGGCGCTACCTAGTATTCTATTTACCGTGACTTTCGCCGCATACGGCTCCTGCAAGGCCGTATATACTAGGTAAAGTCATCCGGGGTTTTTACGAAAATCCGTGACGTCACAAGGTCGCAGAATCCGTTCCCCATATTCAAGTAATGAAAATGGGTCATCTTTGGAGGCCTGGTACGAAAAACCTCTTTGTCTCCGTCATGTTCTATTTGCGGCATAGGGAAGACCATTTCAAGCTCTATCTTTTATCCAAATACATTTTTGCTCTATCTATATCAGATAATTTGATACAAGGCGATTAAAAAGTTACCTCCAGCTAATATCCGCCTGCTAATCCGGCGACCGGGGTTCGAACCCGGATCGTGGCAAAAATTTAACGTTATTTGGTAGGCTTTGCCTTTAATGGCGTTGCGGCAAACGACACGGTATTGACCTTTGGTGCTTTGCCTCACCTTTTTCATTCACGATGCCAGTATCACACCTTTCGATTGTGACCATTGCCGTTTTGCCGGCCCTCCCATCTGGGCTACCGGGCCGTGGTGGGGAGTTCGCCCCTACCCCGCCTAACCCAAACCGAGCATCGGAGGGAGACGGGAGAGGCGGCAAACGAGAACTATCCATGCGTAGATTCACCCCCTCCCCATGTCCTGAAGGCCACATCGGTAAGGTCAAGTCAAAACCAAAGGTCAAATTAATCATATTTGTATTCGGGCACGGTCCATCAACAGCCACGCCCTCAACGGGTCCGATATTGATATACAACATGGATCACTATAGTACCTCATATCACCAGGGTTGCGGAGCCGTACACATTTGGGTCGGCTCTGGCTCGGGCTCCGGGGAAGCATCTCGGCTCCGCCTCCGGCTCCGAGTAAAATGTCCCGACGGCTCCGGCTCCGGCTCCGGGCAGAATCTAGCGGCTCCGGCTCTGGTTCCGTACATCCCAAACGTGATCATTCAACCCATGTTAAAAAATGTGTTTTCTTCCAAGGAGCCATACTTGCCACTAGACATGACACGTTTATTTCATGTTTGCTAATTTTGCTTGATTCCACATCTCGTTCGGAGCCGGAGCCGAGCCATTTTGACGGCTCCGGCTCCGGCCCCGGCTCCGAGCAAAATGTTCCAGCGGCTCCGGCGGCTCCGGCCCCGCTCCGTATCCCTGCTGATATCACTATAGAGTATATAGTGATACGACTTACAGTCGTCTCGACTCTTATGACACATGTGTTCTGGATCATTTCATAAATATAATTAAATGATTAAAATTTATTAAAATTATTTAAAACGCGGGTATTATTTATTTAAAAAATATAAATAATTGAGTCATGCTATGCATACATTTAAAAAATAGTCCGAATGCTTTGAATGGGTGGATTTCTGAAGTAAGAACCCACGCTAAATTGTACTTGCTGCGCGGGTCCTGGACCATACCGCCCGATCAGGAAATTCCGGGTTGACTGCATAATTATTTTAAATCAAACGGGTAACGTATACACATAGCTGGACACGGCCCGTCCTTATTCCCGAACCTAGCTGGGCAGTCCGCTCCGGGGGTCACGGCACCGCACACCCACCCGGTGGCGACTGCAGTCACAGCTAGTCAGGCGTCCGTAGGAGGGCATCACTGACCCCACGCCCACCCCCGCACGGCTGAAGCCCCGACCTGTCAGACAGTCCGCTCCGGTGGGCACGGCATCGCACACCCGCCCGGTGGCGGTCGAAGTCACAGCGCAGCAGGCAGCACTAATTCCACCTCCGTACGGCTGAAACCCCGACCTGGCGGCCGTCGGCGGCACTCCAGGTCGGCGGTCGTCACCTCCGTGCAGGAGGTCTCGTCGACGGAGCGCTGGCGCGCGCCGCTGGCCGCCTCGGCAGGCTCGGCCGCTGCGTCCTCCAGTCTGCTCGTCGAACGCCGAGCGGTAGACGATGGCGCTGTCGGCGACGGCTGTCGGCAGAGGCGTGGCGTGCTCGGCCGCCGTGGCCGGGTCGGGCCGCTGCGGCTTGGCCAGCGTGGCCAGCGCGCGCTCGGCCATGGCCGCCTCCTGCTCCTCCAGCTCGGCGAGAGCCTGCTGGACGAAGCACGCCTCCGGTCGTCGGCCAGCTCCACCAGCCGGTGCTCCAGCGCGGCGCGCTCCGGCGCCAGGATCTCGGACGCCACCTGACGCACACACACAAGCATAGGAAAACACCTGTTACACTTCAAGCCACACACTTGGTGATTGAGGAGGAAGAGGAAATTGAGCCGAACAAGGACTATAATACAGATGCATACGAGTGTTGAACTAGTAATGATACATATCGGGTTATTATTGGTCTTTTTCACGTGAAAACAGCAGTTATATCATATTGAGCCGACATAACATGCACTTTTGGTGAAAGTTGATCTAGGCATCATGACAAGTTATCATGCATTAACGACAGTCACCAGTCGGGCCTGCCTGCCCCCCCCCCCCCCCCCTCCCCGCCGCCGCCGATCACCGTACCTGTTTGGGTGTGGCCAGTATGATCCTAATCAGCCTCTGTCGCTCCGCGTCTCCCAGCGTGACCAGCTTCTCGTAGGGCTCGGCGTCGTCTTCCACCAGCTGGCCGAGCGGCGAGCTCGGCTGGCGGCGCACCAGCCGAAAGGCCACGGTGTCTCCGAGGCGCGCCGGCGGCCGCGGCACCAGCCGGCAGCGGCGCACCTGGTCCGGCTGCACCGTCTCCTCGCAGATGGGGCATTTCCATACCGCCTGGTCGCTGAGCGCCAGGTAGTGCACCAGGCAGACGCAGCAGTAGGCGTGTGACGCGCGCCGCCTGCGGCTGGTACAGCCAGATCGGGCACGAGGTGGGCTCGTCCCCATGCAGCCATACCTGCTCCACGATCGCCCAGTCCACCAGATGGCCCGGGTCGCCCAGGCGGGGCTGTAGTCACAGCTCAACACGGCTCCGGCGGGCACGGCAGCGCACACCAGCGCGGTGACGGCTGTAGTCGCAGCTCAATTACAGGAGTCCGTAGACGGCCGGCTCCGGCGGGCACGGCAGCGCACACCAGCGCGGTGACGGCTGTAGTCGCAGCTCAATTACACGAGTCCGTAGACGGCCGGCTCCGGCGGGCACAGCAGCGCACACCAGCGCGGTGGCGGCGTTAGTCGCAGCTCAATTACACGAGTCCGTAGACGGCCGGCTCCGGCGGGCACGGCAGCGCACACCAGCGCGGTGACGGCTGTAGTCGCGGCTCAATTACAGGAGTCCGTAGACGGCCGGCTCCGGCGGGCACGGCAGCGCACACCAGTGCGGTGGCGGCGTTAGTCGCAGCTCAATTACACGAGTCCGTAGACGGCCGGCTCCGGCGGGCACGGCAGCGCACACCAGCGCGGTGGCGGCGTTAGTCGCAGCTCAATTACACGAGTCCGTAGACGGCCGGCTCCGGCGGGCATCTGCGCGTGAGGCACCGCAGACCGAGCGCCTTGGACACATCTCCAGGAGACCAGCGGATCCGGCGACCTGTCGCCGCCTGGCGCACCTGACGTTCGGACAGAACGCCGGACTTCAGCAGACGATCCAGCTGAGCTCCTTTTTTAGTGGCGACCCGCAACTGGCGCTGGAGAGTCCTCTTCTCATTACGCCACTTCCTGCTCAGCTTGCAGAGACGCTTCTGCAGGTCCCGCAGCTCCCCTTCAAGACGCACAACCTGTTCCAGAGGTGTCGTGTCCTCGAAGATGATCACTGGGGATCCAGGATCCGGTCCAGGGTTTCCAGGAGCAGGCGCAGACAGTTCAGCAGCAGGACTGTCACCGTCTCTGTCCCTGGAAGCAGCGACAGAGAAACAGCAAGTGTTAAAACGGGCCACACTAATGGCAAGACGATCTGAAGTTCAGAATAGTGGAGAAAAGGGGCAAATCCTGAGGGATGATAGTGGCCGAGGCCTGACATGGTTGGAAAAGTTAACACTTGCTAATATTTTTGTACACCAGGAAAGTTTGTTCTGCACATTTAAAACTGTAAAGAACTGATATTTTGTACTCCAAGCAAAATATGTTTTATGTTTTTTTAAACAATGAAGCCAGTTTAGTTTTATTGTGCATTGCTTATTTCAGGTGTTGTGTATATTTGTGTTTAACATGAAACATTATATCACTAATATATCCTTCATCGTGTTAGACAGGAAGATACCTAATTAGTATGGGTTGATCATGACTTTGGAAGTCATAGTCAATGTCAAATAATTAGGATGAGGAACAATGAGTCAAATAATGAGGAACAGCTACCATAACCAGTGTCAGCAAATAGTTTTAGCGACACAGTCCGGTTTCCACCAAATTTAATCACAAGGCCAAATAAATATGATTACTCAGACTATTAAATACCGAAAGCAATACGACAAGATAAGAGATTAGGTCCGATTATCTAATTTGGACTATCATTACCATCAGTGGCATCTAACCAATCTGTCAGGACTTCAGGGTTATTTTTTTAACCATCAATGTAGCCTTCAAGACCATTATCACATACTTTATAGGATCAATCATAATTATATTCTAAAACTTAGGCCTTTGGTGTGTATTGGTACAAAAACAAGCTTCCTTAGCAAATGACAGAATAAAACGTGCAATAAATCATTTTTTTGCACTTATCACACAGTTTTTGCACCTTCAGAGTCTCTGCTGGCAGAATGTCACGTTTAGATGCACCAGCGGCGGCGGTGTAGGACTCACCATCACATACTAAAAAACTTGATTCTGTACAGTCGCAAATTTCACAGAGCAAAACTACCAAGTTAAAAAAAAAACATAGAAATGGGCCACTTTTCTGACACTGCACCCTAGGTGCACTTGGTCCTGACACGTACTTTCCGAGACTTGTCCATTGGATCAAGAGGTGCACTTGGCACGTGCATGTGGTACCCCTCTCTGGACCAATATGCTATATTTAACAAACTATACCACCCAGACCGTTGCAATTTTGCAAGATGGTGTATCTGTTCATGTCATAACTGGTGCGAGTGGTTTTAGCCGCATGGAGGTCAATCACCGTCAATGCCTGCACGTGCGCCACGTAACCCCTCGTATGCAGGGTTTTGGCGAATGGCATTTTATATAAAATTGAACCGTTAACTTGTCTTCAATTTTTCTTCACAGTTAGCGAATAGTGCGATCCTTATCACTAATTAATTGCCTAAGCGATTGAAAAGTTGCAGGCGCCGTTTTAGCAAGACATATAAGGCATATTCGGATCCTTCATTCCGGAGAAACAAATGCTTTTCTTGTATAACTTCCTTGTTATTTATGCTAGATCAAAACTTTAGCCACCAACGAGTTGCTCTCTATGAGAGGAATCAGAAGATACCCAGTTTGACCCAAAAACGTCAAGGTTACTATTTGACCTAGTGTCAAATATCATATCAGGTCAAAAGGGGCAAAGCCACATATTAAACGATTCGTAATGCCGAATAGAGACAGATAAAATAGAAATAGGCAAATGACATTTGCATCAATATTCCCGCTCGTCACTGCAAATCGTTTGATATGAAGCATGGGCGGCAGTTCGATATTTGAACACGCTATGCTGACAGGCCAAAATCGTCTGCACTATTTCTTAAATGCGTGCACTGCCGCCTAAATGGGGCGTAAAAGGGTGTATAGATCCCTCTCGGCATTAATGAATAATGGGGTCACCACCTGATGTGAAAAGCAACAAAAACGTTTAAACATAACTCACATTTGGCACTTTTGCAGGAGATCATATTGTATGTTCTTATCTGCTTTGTGTTACAGTGTCAAGAGTATTGATCAGACTGATACAAATGTGATATAAAACTGTTAGCTATCAAAGGATACCAAAATATCAAAATCTGTCAAATGTGAGTTACGCTTTTCTTGTTTATCACGACAGCACTACAATTGTGAGCCTCCTTATCTTGCATAATATGCGAACAATCATACCTTGACAGTTCTTGGCCAGAGTCTCCAGAGGTCAGCTCATCGCTCAGCTTCTTGAGGGATCGCTGCTGCATGCGCACATCTCGATGTGCTGATGCTGCTTCTGGTTTCCTATAATGAAAGGGAAACATTAATTAATACACAATTACCTAAAAAACTAGCATTCAGCAATTATGTCTCCATAATCTGGATGAATAGCAGCCAACAGGTACACATGCTATATCAGGATTGAGACATGTGTGCAGGATTCCGCCTCGTGTATAGGTTAGGTGTACTGTCAAGTCGAGTCGAGTTGTTTATTTAATCAGGTTCACTGACACACTGTACTTAATGGCTTTTCGCCATCGCATGTCAATGAAATAAAACAAGCATGTGAGTTGTGACAATGGAAAACATGTGCACCAAGACATAAATACAAATAAACATGCAAATTGCAAACATACATAGCTAGCAAATCCAAAAATCACTCGCAAACGTTAAACATGTTGGCATATGGTTATGGTAAGGCCACATGTTTGTCATTCACATTGTTCACATTAACAAAATGAGAAAAAAAAAAAATAACATTGTGGGGTATGAAACAAGAATGTAATTGAGAAAAAAACATGCAGAACTGTGACAGCATAAATGTAAACTAATGCAGCTTGCCTGGTGAAGGTTGATGATGGTAGGTTGAGCGATGGCACTGCTCCAGTCTTCAGCTTGGACCTCAACTTCACATGTGATGGGAGGACAGATCGCTGAATTTTATATGATTCGTCCAGATCATCGTCCAGGAAATGTTTTCCACAAACTCGGGCAGTTTTAACGACTACTTCGTCCTTCCTGGCACACCTATGCAGCCATTCTGATTTTAAATGACTTACTTTGGGGAATGAAAAGAATGAGAGTCCTGGACTGTTTCTAGAGTTGTTGGAGCATTTGGAAACAGCGCAATGTGGCATTGTCAGATCAACTTCGCTCTCAGGCTAAATTAATAACGACAGGCGTCAGTGAATCCAATCTGAAATAATATCGATCAACTCGTTTATAAACAAGTTTAAAGATGGCGGCGGTGCGCGTCACTAACGTAAGATCCGCGCAGGAATTGTCGATTTGTGACGTCACAAATCCCCAATTTGCCTATGGCGAAGCACAGCACGACATCCCCCTGGGCTCCTGACTGTTGCATGGCTGTGTGATGTGATGTGACGTTCGCTAGAAACACTGAAGGTTGAGGTGAGTTAATATGTATATATTGTCTGATTGATATGGAGTTGTACAAAATGCTGCATTTGTCATGTGACGTGATGTGTTGATAACCGTTTGGTGGAGTTCCATCTTCAGTTGATGCGGTCATAGCTCCACAAACTTTGAGTTGCTCCACCAACTTTGGCCAGATTTGATGGCATTTTAACATTAGCCAGCCATCCATTTGTAAACTCTCTAATATGACTCAATATGCCACACCAATTTTCTGCAAATCTACCCATTTTAATAAGCTGTGCCATTGTAATTGGGTTTGTCACAAAGTATCTACCTCAGACCTATCACACTAGAGGTAGAACCGCCATTGCTGCACAGTATCTTCCATGACGTTACTGAGGGCATACTTAGTATCTGGCATAGCAAGCTAAATATATGGAACACTACTTTGCAAGTGACATACATGTAAAGTACATCATCAATAATGTATGTTAGACAGTATCAAGTCTCATATTAATGACAAGAAAACTCACAGGGATCCAAAAAGTAATGTCGCTGTGATGTTGCTGGGGGCATTTATTGAACAGCTTATTGGAATGACAACAGCCTGGGTTCAACTGGGCTTCCATTGGTTCAGAACTACAGATGGAACAAGAAGTGGCACTGGTGGTAGGTTACAGAATGACGAGGCAGGAGTATAGGAACATGGCAAAAATTTGGTAATAGTTCAGTCATTCACCTCCCTGGTTAATGGTGTTCTTGAGGTCCCTAATATAAAACAGAGTATTATTACGACAGACAGGAACGTGTACCAGTAATACCAAAGCTATGATGTCACCAAAAACGATACATGATCAAACATGACCTAACCTTTACAGCAATTGCAGTCACAGGGACCTATGTTTAGAACGCTCTGTTCGCTGCACTGCAGAACCTACAGGGGGCCGAAGGAGGGGCTGTCCCCTGTACCCCTCCCCCAGACTATCTTGTAGACAGTCAAAGATATTGCTTTTTCTTTCAATACCACTTTTCAATATGTTGTAATGTTACTGTCAGCTGACTATTCTTCTTCTATTAGGGACCTAAAGAACACTATAAACTGGGGAGGGGAATTACTGAACTAATACCAAATGTACCTACAGCACATGTTAAGGTGTGACTGATGGTAATCATATTTTGGCGGACATTCTTCATTGGGATAATTTTTCCTGATCGTAATGCGGAGCATATAGGAGTCAAATAGTTGATCATCCTGTTTAGTGATGACCTTACCCTACCTTATCTTATGGACACTTGCTTCCTTCAAAATTAGATTAGATACATACTTAACAGAGAAGGGGGGCTTACATACTTTACAAACATGTTGTGTTCATAAATATTCATGGGATTAGGCTGCTTTTAGGCAGGTAGAGTAAAATAGAGTTAACAAAACCACAGCCTCATACTATGTAATATTTAATACAAAATGAAACAAAAGGGACGACAGTTTCAGGCATAAGTTCCTCAGGTAGAGTAAGCTGATTTGAAGGGGGCGAGATTGGTGGAGGGAGGGGGGGTGCAACCTCAGATGGGTCTGAGAGGCTCTTTGTTGCATTTTCCTTTTATGTCTTTATGGTCATCAGGACATGGTGGCCAAATTCACAAATTTAGGGAATGAATGATGCCTAAATTGCTTGTTTGATCACATATCTTGGGATGCAGGAGGTGTACAGGTCTAAAAACATGACCATTAGGCTATAGTTTTCATGTGTTAGAATGCTAGACACCCCACATTTCATGATATCTCATCTGGGAACATTGCATAATTTTGGCATCCCTTCCCCTAACTCTCTGAATTTGGCCACACTGCATCAGGATATAAGACCCAAAGACCTGTAAGACCCACTCTTACCAAGCTCTGTAGTTGTGTCCTATCTCAGTCTATGTCAGGAATGTAGTACCAAATTGATTCCCAGTGGGTATCCAACCTACTCTTGAATATATTGAGGGAAGGTGAAGGCACAGCAGCAGCAGGGAGCCCATTCCAGTCATTGATGATGCTGATGGCAAAATAGTTCTGTCTGACATGACATGATGCATTTTCAGAATTGTTTTCAAAACATGACAAAACCGATACAATTGAAGGGTAGCCAAACTGACTGAATAGGTACCAAACAGATCTAAGTTCTACAATTAAATAACTGAATATTGACCAAATGTAAGTTTGGCAAAATCCTGCATATGTAAATGCATTTGAGAGAAACAAATAGGTCAGTGTTAGCGATCATGAACATAATCTGAATTAAAGCATAGGGTTCTACTTTCCTGTACTGGGAAATCTACAAAGCAATACATATTACCTAATATTTGTTGTCAAAACAATCTAAATATTTCAAGAATGCAATATTTTATTTTGCATATAACATGCTGTTTGATAAATCTTCTTCATTTTATCTAAATACAATCAATTATAGATTTTAAAATATTTTATATGACTAAAATGGTGAATTTGTAAATAATCTATTTCATTTCAGTTACTAGCATGTAATGTGCATGCATAGGTGTGCTACTTGCCTTGATATGTTCTTCTTCGGTTTAGAAACCTTGCTTTGGTGCCCATTTTGATCTATATCAACCTTGACATTTCCCAGGCGGCCAGCCACAAGAATGTAGAACAAATTGTGTCCAAGCCCAACTTCTGCGTGACGTCATGCAAGGTTTGACAATAATTTTTTCCTCACACATTCTATTTTGTCGTGCTACGCATACATTAAAATCACACTTTTGGTTGTTACCTATCTTGATAATAAGACTGAAATAAACTTAAATTGCATAAGCTAAAAGCATCCATTGACGTCATAGAAAATTAGTTAGCCACAGCAGAATGTCACCATTCGCGAATAATTATTTTATTTAATATTTTATTTATAAATTCGTTTTTTTCTTCTCGAAAATGATATAAAGGTAACTTCGGAAACTGTTTAGAACCATTATTATCTGTGACACGATCTATTAAATGAATTCAACAGTGAAACAACATTTTCCTTATTTGCTGTTTGATATTGCTTATTTGCTGTTTGCTGTTTGATAAATGCCTGTGGCCGAAATATTACAACATAATAATAACATTTTGATAACATTGGATTTGCACATTTTCGAGGAAAAGGTCATGTTTTTTAGTTTATTAATTATATCAAATATGTTCCTCGCACAAGCACTAAACTCTCTATACAACATTTTCCTTGGCTTACATTCTGTGCTTGCGTAACCGGCGCACATGAGACAAATGGCATATTGTATAATGCATTGTATAATGGATTACTCACATCACATGGGATGAAGAGTTGCAGGGTTAGCTGGGGCTTGGAAACATTATAATACAAACTTTTTCTGTTCCATGTCCAATGTCCATGCATATTCTTTACCAAGAACATTAGCATAGGCATACACTGCATAAGTAGGTGAGAACCATTGAGGATATGAAGGTATACTTTGATATATGAAAGGCCTAAAGCTCTGATCAGGACCAGACTGAAATATATGTTTGGTTACTACTGTGTTCCACTATACCTTGCCTTACCTTACAATATACAGAATTTAGAGAGGACACTTGTTGGTTGATTTTGGTATGTTGCATTCTGATAGGGGTGCAGTGTCCTAGGATTGCAAAATTTGGGTGGAAAATGACACCCTATGGATAACATTTGTCCACTCCTTTCCCCGGTTTTACTGGGACTTTTCCACTCCCTAAATTTAAGCCTTATCCCGTTTTCCTAACCCGTTTTCCTAACCTGTTTTCCTAACCCGTTTTCCTCCACAGGCTGAAAAGTATTATCATTTGTAACAGCCAATTCTGATGGGTCAATTTTGTCAAAGCTGAGCTCATCATATGGTCTTTTTAGGCTGAATATTCCACTCTTAATGCTTATTTTTGGCGCAATTTCCCACTCCACACCCTGTCTTCAAAGCATTCCTAGGACCCTGTAGGGGTGGTACTACAGCGTGTGGCACATGCAAATGTCAAAATGAACCAAAATCATTCTTGATCAAAAATGGCATTATTAATGTAAGCATTAATTTATATGATGAAGCATGCAGCGCCCTTTTGGCGGATTTGAAAAAGGAAATCATGAACAATTTAATACAACTTAATTTAGCTTTACCTGAGCGCGCCCATTCAGTCATTTCCCTAAAAGGCGTTTTACTGGTGAGGTATAATAGGTATATAGGTGTTTAATATTATCAATGGTATTCAGATTTCAGTCATACAACATTGTAACCTTACATAATTTTGTTTGCAGTATGTTGAACAAAAAGGTATGTTGAATGTTGTGTGTTGCAGTATGTATATTTTATATATTTAACTGTTGAAACGACTTTGATGGATGCTTTAGGGAAAAAGTTATGCGATGCCCGATATTTGACCTTGCAGGCACTCTTTGACCTGAGGTCAAATGAGTGCCTCCGCAAGACATGCTTTCAGGTTTTGAATACACTCTTAGACACAAGCATTTTGTATAAGTTTGAACCCATATGTACCAGTACCACTCTAACCCCTTCAAAACTCAGCTGTAAACAATGCGCCCTACACTCTGGATGCACAGCTGCCGGTCTGCTTGGTAGCAGTTGATCATCAAGCGTCATCTACAACAGCTTCAATTGTGGTGCTCCATTACAAAATCCAGTGTCCCAAACTTTCATTTTTGCTTGTGTGTCAGATGAAAATTCTAGCCAAAAAAGACCATGAGAGTGGAAAATTATGTACAAAATGGTACAATATTGATTTCTGTTCTGAATATGAAAAGCAGAATAGTTTTTGTTGAAATCAAGTACTTTTAGTCAATACCAATACCTTTTTATGTCAGAATCAATATCACAATTCATAATTTGGGAGTGGAAATTTCACTCCTAAAATAGGGAAGTGAGAGTGAAAAATTATTGACATTTGGGTGTCATTTCCCACCCAAATCGACAAATTTTGGGACTGCAAAATCTGATCCTTCATTGGTATGATTGTATCTGTGACAAAGTTGGGACCCATCTGTACCAATATTGATAGAAGTTATGTTTTATCAGCAATGTTTCTGCCTAGTCATGTCATCATGATCAAATTACGTTCTGATCATTTATTATAAATGTGATGCTGGATTATTATTTTTGTAATGCTTTTAAAATGATTTTGCTGTAGGATTACCCTAATACTGATACCCTATTTATGTAAGAGTCCCACTACCATTAATCAAAAGGATGTTCTTTGTGATGCAGAGTGTGAATGGAGCCTCAAATGTTTTTAGACATTTAGCTTATAAATAAATCAGATAGGGTAACGATTTGGTGTTCAGACACATTCTAGCCTCAGAGTTGTCATGCTATCCGAGTAGATGATACTGACACATGCTGCTTTAGTGCAACTCTATTGTTACGAGCGAGCGTAAAGTGTTCGCGAGTCCTCACTGAATACAGGATTTTTATCACATATAAGCGGCCGGCCGTAACGCGATCTTTGGAATCCTGCATCCGATTGACAAGCGGTATTCGCCATCTGATAGCCCATTCAATCAATTATGTTATTGTGGTGCCCAGCCTTGCCATGTTTGCCATTTTCTGGACTTTTTGGATCCAAAGAATTTTGCTCTCTTCATTTTTTTTCTGGAAATTTGCTCTCTTTTCACCTGATCTTTCTGACAGTGTAGTTAAAATACAGTTCAATTTTCCTCACAAGGATTTAATATCCATTACAAATAAGGATATTTTACTTTCGAAGTAAAATAATTTTCAAAAATGAAAATATAAATTTTCCTACACGAAAATTGTACTCTCCACCTATGGATTTTTACTCTCCTGCACCAGGTCATGAAACGAAAAATCCAACACTGGTGGTGCCAGTCCGCGGCGATTAAAGGTCACCGCCGGAGTCAGCCGCGCCTGAACGACGGACGGCATAACGGCCAGGGGTTCGCTCTCCCACCGGTGACACGGTATAACAATGTTCAGCCGGGCGCCGGTCAAACTGCAGTAAACAAAAACAAAATGTATCACGCAGAAGTATTTCGTATATTTTTAGGTATACAAGGTTTGGTGTGGTTACTATTTGTGACGAGCCCTGTGTATGCTTTCAGAAAAGTCAGCTGAAGCGCTGACGCGGCTGTTCCGCTGCAACTTCGGGAAACATCGTGGGTCCAGACACCAGCGCTGATGCGCCACGTATACTGAACGGTGCGGTAAAAGTGGAGGGGGGGGGGAGCTGTTCGAAGTCACTGACCGTTCAAGAAGCTCCCTCCTCCTATGGGGCGCCGTCGTGCTGATTTTTAACCAGAAGTGCAGTGGGCCAGAGGGGCATCTGGGAAACTTCCTGATGAACCGTATCTTCGGCTACACGGAGGTGGTAAAGGTACCTCGCGTACTCAAACCTGTGGTGGATCTTCTCACCCAGTGAAGGTAGGGGCTGGCGCGGACACGGTGCCGCTGACTCGCGGAGGCCAGCGCTGGCGTGGACATGGTGTCGCGGATTCGCGGCGGCCGGCGCTGGTGTGGACATGGTGTCACTGACTCGCGGCGGCCGGCGCTTGTGTGAACATGGTGCCACTGACTCGCGGAGGCCGTTACTGGTGTGGACATGGTGATGTTTACTCGCGGAGGCCGGTGCTGGTGCGGGCATGGTGTCACTGACTCGCGGCGGCCGGCCCTGGTGTGGACATGGTGCCGCGGACTCGCGGAGGCCGGCTCTGGTGCGAACATGTTGCCGCGGACTCGCGGAGGCCGGAGCTGGTGTGGACATGGTGCCGCTGGCTCGCGACAGCCGGCTCTGGTACGGACATGTTGCCGCGGACTTGCTGTTGGTGGTGATTCAGATCCAGATAATACATCAATTAATACTTGTTGGTATTTTGCAGTCGTCTTGCTGAGAAACGCGTGACATGTTTTATCACATTATGGTTGATCCACTTACCACTCGTGTAACTACTAACGTTCCCGCCGCCACCTACAAGCCGGCGAGGCAGGACCAGTGCAGGCTGTTACTGGGAATCGAACACACGACCTTCAGATAATAGCGAATCACCCGACTCCCAGAAGAATGGTCAAATACCGGATACAATTCCGAGGCATTCCGTCTATGACCCGCCAGATCGGAGTTCGCATACACTTCTTTAAAGAGTTCGAGAATGAAGTCGCATTTGCTGCGTATTATGACCCACATAGTCGGGGTCGCTGCACTCTAGTTAAAGGGGTTCGTAAGGAGAGCCACTTTCCCGAGCTAACTGACCCGCGTGGTCGGAGTCAACGTACTCGCATTTTCCACATACACTGATTTTACCCGCCTTTTCAAAGTCAGCGTACTCGCGAATTGAGAGTAAGCGAAGCGAGTCATATTTTACCGCGTCGTCTGACCCCAGGACCAATCGGACATTCTGACACGGTATTCTGACTCGAGAAAGAAGAGTAAATTCGCCATTGAAGGGTCAAAATTTGTATCAGTGTATTCTATATCTCAGGAATGGCTGAGCCGATTGTGTTCAAATTTGGTGTGTGGTTAGGGACCTCTCCACCGCCAGTTTCCCACAGGTCATGGGTGGGGTGCCTCTGCACGTGCGCACGTGCACACCCCTATTGTATATCTCGGGAATGGCTGAGCCGATTGTGTTCAAATTTGGTGTGTGGTTAGGGACCTCTCAACCGCCAGTTTCCCACAGGTCATGGGTGGGGTCCCTCTGCACGTGCGCACGTGCGCACCTTTTTTGTATCTCAGGAACTACTTGCCCGATCGGGTTGAAATTCACCATACATTTATTTCGCGCTCGCTCGTTCATCGCCAACAACGGCGCCTTACTGGTTACGAGCGAGCGCGAATCGCTTGCTCGTCCTTCCGTGGTATGTGGGAACAAATATGATTATGAGCGGCCCGGCCCGGCCCGACCCGGCCCGACCCGGCCCGACCCGGCCCGACCCGGCCCGACCCGGCCCGATCCGGCCAGTGGCGACGCTTTTGAGAAGCTCATATCTCTGCGACCGAACGTCCGATTGACAAGCGGACTTCTTTGATGAGCAGCCCCATCTAACCTACCCTGGGGGTGTTGAAAAGTGTTTTCTCGCAAAAACTCTGCAACGGCTGGGCAGATTATGTGCAAATTTCGTTTGTGGTTAGGGACCCCTCAGCCGCCACTTTCACACAACTCAGGGTGGGGTGAATCTGCACGTGCGCACGTGCACACCCCTATTCTGTATCTCAGGAACGGCTGAGCAGATTGTGTTAAAATTTGGTGTGTGGTTAGGGATCTCTCAGCCGCCGCCTTTCCACAAGTCAGGGGTGGGATGGCTTTGCACGTGCGCACGTGCACACCCCTCTTCTATATCTCTGGAACGGCGGAGCCGATTGTGTTCAAATTTGGTGTGTGGTTATGGACCTCTCAGCCGCCGCCTTTCCACAAGTCAGGGGTGGGGTGCCTCTGCGCGTGCGCACGTGCGCCCCCTTTTTTAATCTCAGAAACTACTTGCCCGCTCGAGTTGAAATTCCACATACATATCCTTCGCACTTGCTCGTTCATCGCCAACTACGGCGGCTTACTGGCATTGGCGAATCCAGAACGGGTAGTTGGGGGGGGGGGGAATTCCAAAAGGTCTCACACAAGTCTGAAAACTCATCGGATTTCGCTTGCTTATGCATTGATAGCTGATTTAAAGCTAACTTTTCTTAATAAAAGTTGCTTACATTGTCTTTTATATTAGGAAATGTGTCAATTTTGCGCCGATTTCAGGCGGTTTGGGGTGGGTGGGGGGCAATTGCTCATTTTTCCCAACCGTAGATCCGCCACTGCTTACTGGTTAATTATTCAGGGGTATAAGGTAAATAGGGAGCGTTGAAGCGACTTGAACCAGGCCTGCCACACTGAATGAGGTCTGAAGCCCAGCGATCTCCCGTCTGAGCTACAGGGGCGGACGAGTTAACGCTGCAGTTCAACTTTGTAACTTGATGTTTTTGTTTGTTTGTTTTTTAGAAAGGTGATATTGGTTCTCCAATGTCGGGTTAGGTGTTAAATACACCAGCAACCAGGGCTGCGGAGTGCGGAGTCGAATGGTTTATAGGTGTCTCCGACACCGACTCCGACTCCGACCCTCCGGAGTCGTCTCCGACACCGACTGCGAAATCGACTCCGACTTTTAATTAGCTGAAGTTATTGTTAACAGGCAAAAGAAGTAACCACCCATAGCACAAAGCCTCCCGTTTCAAGATTAAAGCACATGTAATTACAAATGTCGTTGCTCACTGAAATGGATAGACATTGTCTGACCATAACTTTCGATTTCATAATTCTAGAAGTCCTAAAATAAAATTTGTCAGGTCTTGTGGCAATCCTACCATTCAAATTAATTTTAAGCAATAATTAAATGCTATAGTTAATCATCACTTCAATGAGTTAACTCCCCCGAGCAGGCTACAGTCACTTAAATGAAATAGTTCACCTTCGGAAATTTTTCAGAACACGATTGTATTATATTTTTTAATACAGTTTCTTTTTTTCTTTTCAAAAATGGTCCTACATCGCGCCAATTCAGGACAGAATGTCGTAAATTATTAATGTTATGGTGTGCGTTATTGGTCTGCGCATGCTCAGACCAGTGCTGGTACTCTCAGACGGTACGGTATAAAATATATGCGCCGCATTCCTTCGCCAAAAAGTCAAATATCTTCGGCTGGAAAGTCTTTTCAGCCAAGAAAAGTTCCAGATAAGGATTTCTCAACACGGGCTACAAAACTGCTATTTCAGTTCAAAATCCCATTTTGAAGGTGAACTATTTCCTTTAAAGGAAATAGTTCACCTTTGGATTTTTTTTAGAACACGATTGTATTATATTTTTTAATACAGTTTCTTTTCTTCTTTTCAAAAATGGTCCTACATCGCGCCAATTCAGTACAGAAGGTCGTAAATTATTAATGTTATGGTGTGCGTTATTGGTCTGCGCATGCTCAGACCAGTGCTGGCACTCTCAGACGGTACGGTATATCATATATGCGCCGCATTCCTTCGCCAAAAAGTCAAATATCTTCGGCTGGAGAGTCTTTTCAGCCAAGAAAAGTTGCAGATAAGGATTTCTCAACACGGGCTACAAAACTGCTATTTCAGTTCAAAATCCCATGTTGAAGGTGAACTATTTCCTTTAAAAATAGTTCACCTTCGGAAAATTTCTCAGAACACGATTTTATTATATTTTTTAATACAGTTTCTTTTTTATTTTAAAAAATGTCCTACATCGCGCCAATTCAGGACAGAAGGTCGTAAATAATTAATTTTATGGTGTACGTTATTGGTCTGCGCATGCTCTATGCAGTGCTGGCACTTTCAGACGGTACGGTATATCATATATGCGCCGAATTCCTTCGCCAAAAAGTCCAATATCTTCGGATGGAGAGTCTTTTCAGCCAAGGAAAGTTGCAGATAGAGATTTCTCAACACGGGCTACACAACTGCTATTTCAGTTCAAAACCCCATGTTGAAGGTGAACTATTTCCTTTAAAGGAAATAGTTCACCTTCAACATGGGGTTGTTAACTGAAATAGCAGTTTTGTAACCCGTGTTGATAAATCCCTATCTGGAACTGTTCTTGTCTGAAAAGACTCCCCAGCCGAAGCTATTTGACTTTTTGGCGAAGAAATGCGCCGCATATATGATATACCGTACCATCTGAAAGTGCCAGCACTGCATGGAGCATGCGCAGACCAATAACGCACACCATAAACTTAATAATGTACGACCTTCTGTCCCGAATTGGCGCGATATAGGCCCATTTTTGAAAAGAAAAGAAAAAACTATTAAAAAATATAATAAAATCCTGTTCTGATAAATTTTCCGAAGGTGAAGGTGAATTTCCTTTAAAGGAAATAGTTCACCTTCAACATGGGGTTTTGAACTGAAATAGCAGTTTTGTAGCCCGTGTTGAGAAATCCTTATCTGCAACTTTTCTTGGCTGAAAAGACTCCAGCCGAAGATATTTGACTTTTTGACGAAGGAATGCGGCGCATATATGATGTACCGTACCGTCTGAAAGTGCCAGCACTGCCAGGGAGCATGCGCAGACCAATAACGCACACCATAAACTTAATAATGTACGACCTTCTGTCCTGAATTGGCGCGATGTAGGACCGTTTTTGAAAGGAAAAAAAGAAACTGTATTACAAAATATAATAAAATCGTGTTCTGAAAAATGTTCCGAAGGTGAACTATTTCCTTTAACCGTGTTTTCAAAATTAATATCTCGTGATCGTTTGTTAACCCGCGCACTGCAGGGGCTTTGCGCCGAACACGAACTGCAGGGGGGGTTGATTTCCGCCCCCCCTGAGATCTCGAAAACTACGCAACGTAGCGATAAGCGGAAAAAGGCATGTGATAGCTTCATACATGTTCTATCCAAAGTATTTCAGTGTTTTTTTAATTCAGGTCAAAATTGAGGTCACCAGAGGTCATCAAAGGTCAAATTTTCCAGTTTTTTTCCTGTTTTAGGACATCGCTCCAGAAATTCCCATATATCTCAGAAACGATGATAGTTAGAAACAAACGGAAAGAAGTAAACGCCAGCCAGTGAAATTTGTAATCGCTAAGGTGTCCTCAGATTTGATCTCAGGTCAATATTTGAGGCTCCAGAGGTAAAAAAGGAAAAAATGCAGTTTTTTTGCTAAATCGTTTTTGCTATTAACTTTTTACTTAATAAAGATAACGGAAAACTGTTTACGCCATTGTGTTTATCTTGTCAAGGCGCTTTGAATTATATATATGGTGACCTTGTTAAGTCAACTTAACAATTTGACCTAAGGTCAAGGTCAAGTGGTGACCCAAGTAGGGCATGTTGCATATGGGAAGACGTGTCTCGACGAGACAAACACATTGATGTCTGTTTTACTTCTCTATCTTCATTATGTCGAGAGTTATTGACACAAGTGATGGTGACCTCGCATGACCTCAAATGACCCAATAGGGGTCACTGAACAAAACTTACACTTGGATCATCAAGAATATCCTATAATAACATGATCCAGAAGTAATTGGACTAGTACCATGCATATCCTTGAAATAGGAAGCATTTGTATATTTCCCCATTGACTTATTATGGGGAGGTTACGAAATTGACCTGACCTTAGGTCACCGATATCAAAATTCCGAGTTATATGAATTGTAAGTACTGATGCCCTCATGACATCCTGTAAGTTTCAACCTGATCGGTGAAAAACTCTGGCTTTGGCACAACTGCAAACATTTTTGGTGGTGGGGTCACTTGACCTGGTCCGGTGACCTGATCTGAGATGACCCGAGCATATTTTTTTGTCTCAAAGTGTCCGAAATTGATGTCCTAACAGGTGTATCAAAACCCGGCGGCGCGCAGCGCCGCCGTTTTTTCGCTATCTTTGAAAAACCTGAGGGGGGGGGGGGCGGAAATCAACCCCCCTGCAGTGCGCGGGTTAAATGTATCGGAGTGGCACTTGGATCTGCATGTCCGACCGACACACACTAGGTTCCATTTCACCCTGCATCGTGGTACACGACTGAATTGAATGATTGCCATTGGACATCATTGAAAATCATTGAATGGCAAGGGAATCGAAGCAAACAAAGTTGAAGGGGCATAATTATTTCGGTCATTGCCACCCGCGGTGGTTCACTAAAATGCACCTGAAAATGTTTTTTTTCCCGCTGCCAATGGCTGAAATGGGCTGCCAATGACTGACAGCCAGAGTCAGAGTCGGCAACATTTTACCGACCACGACCGCAATCACCTCGAATATTTTGTATCGTAGTACGATATATTATAAATATAACGTATCGTAATTCGGTAGCGTAGTTTTGGCCCAAAAACAAACGTAGCGTAGCGTAATTCCGTAGCGTATAGCGTAGGGTAGGCGTTCACTGGGTACAGCCTACCGGTAGAACGGGTCGGTAGATGGAAAACTGCCCAACGGCAAGCAACCGTTGATTAGACTAGACACCCTCTAGTTACGCACTGATAAAATACATATAAAACGAACTAATAGGTAGGTACTGTCGAATTTAAAATCAGAAACAACGGCTTCCAAATCAAATTGACAATTTAGTCAATACGTGATGTATCTAAATATAGATACATCACGTATTGACTAAATTAGAACGGCATCTTTAGATGCCGTTCCTATTTTTAAATATGGAAGTGCACACTGCACATGACAAGAATTTAAGTAATATTTGCAAGAAACTTACGAATGGGGAAGATCTTCCTCTTTCGCCATGCACAATATAAGGGACACTTAAAAGGGATTGTTAAATGAACTGTGAGCTGACATTCGGATGCATATTCCTGTGACCTTTCTCTCTCAAGTGGAACTGAGCTCTGTGCGCAGGCTTTCAGATTGAACGACTGCAATTTTAGTCGTTGGGATGTTGAAACACCATGGTCACAATATTCTAAATATACACAACCGCACTGTGCTTTCTCACCCAAAGTGTGATAAACATTACATCATGATTCTGGCTGCATAGCACCGCCCAGTTTCCGCCGCTCACGCCACCATATAAACAGAGCTGAGCTTCGGATTGACAGACGCACGTCACAAGCTGAACAGTGACACATACTGGCAGCAGTCTTAAATCTGTGGACTGTGGTCCATCTCTGGTACAGTAGGACTGCGTCCGATCTGTGCCCGCTGGATTCGTTTTCAGTGTGAGGTGTATCTCGTCACACGTAAAAGCCGCCATACTGCTGCTTTGGAGCGCTGATCTCCTGTCGCTTGTGGCTCTGACAATGGCGCATGTCATCCAGCAGTCATCAGCAGCCGCCCAGCAGCCGTCAGCAGCTGACCAGCTGTCTGTCCTGCTGGGGACGGCGGTGGAGGGCGCTGTGTCGCGGGCGCTGGCTGCTGAGCGCGCCGCCCAGCAGCAGTGTGCAGCCGACGCCGGCCAGCGGGCGCTGGGGAGGCTGGAGCAGCGACTAGACGTGCTCACCCGAGACGTGGTGGCGCTGCGGACCGCGCTGGCCACCGTCCAGGACGCGGCGACGGCTGCCCGCGGAGGGGTCAAGCAGGGAGCGGAGCTGGAGCCGGAGCCTGAGCCTGAGCCTGAGCCGGAGCCGGAACCTAACTGTGAACCACAGCCAGCACCTCTGCCGGCGGGATCAGCGTCACACAGAGAGCCGGAGAAGCGCGCCTATGCCCGCTCCTGCCTGCAGCTGCGTAACCAGGACGGGCCGCAGCACGATGGCGTCTACTGGTTCACAGGGATGCCGGTGCCGGTGCTCTGCGACTTCAGCCACGACGGCGGCGGCTGTACCCTTCTGCTGACGGCCGTCTCACAGCATGGCTGGGATCCGCTCAGCGTGCTGGGACGTGACCAGAAATCTCCATCTCTGACGGACAACTACTCGATCCTGCTGCACGCTGACGCCGTCCGTGACCTGGGCAGCAGCGGCAGGTTCGCCTACCGGATCGAGGCGCAGGCGGAGAATGGTCGCCAGCGCTGGGGCGGCATCTGGTTCGCTCCTCGACACTACAGCTTCATCGACGAGACGGCAACCCAAACGGAGATCAGTTTGGTCCGGCGGTTTGACGCCTGGAACTACAAGGACGAGGGTATCGAGCAGAGGATGCCGAGGATTAACACACGAGGGTTTTTCCACATGTTTCCAGTCTTGACCACAACCTCAACAGAAGGCAACGACTGGTGGGGAGCGCTGGTGACGCATGTGAGCACAGACTTTGAGCAGAGTGCCTGGATCAGTGAGCAGGCGCCCTCGTCCGGCACCGTTCTGTACTGGATGAGAGAAGATTGGGTTAATGTTTGAGGCACCGTTTCCCTGGTTGGGAATTTGGATGTTTTGGAATCTGAACTCTGGGGATTTTAACACGCCGCACATAGGGTCTATTGCCACGCCACCGCAAAAGTAGGTATGCGGCATGCGCCTTGTCTACTTCAATCATGCAAATAAGCAATTATGAGAAAATGCAATTCCGCGTGGCACATTTACGTAGCGATGCCGCCGTCCTCTACACGTATCTTGGAAAAGACGCCTAACTTTATATATATGAAAAACGCTACGAAAACACCTTGGTAGTTCTGCAAAAGACAGGCACTACAAAGTGAACCGCACCGAGCGAGTTTACTGCCACCTGGTGGGAGAACCTAGGATTGATCGTGGCCTGTCGTTGGACTAGATGGCGCTGCGTATGCCCTGTAGTTGGACTAGATGGCGCTGCGTATGCCCTGTAGGACTAGATGGTGCTGCGTATGGCCAGTGGTTCCATTCGGACTCCTTTTCGGCGCTTTGTAGCCTGTGGTGTGGCGCCTCAAGCTCGTGGAACATGTACTGCAAACTATGCAGTGCGCATTGTGACGAGTTGCTAGGGTTGTCCACATTTGTATACTGCAGGTTCAATAAAGACTTGCAAATGTCGTTATGTCACGGGTCACGGAAGAGTAGGGACTCGGTCCTACTCTTCCGAAACTCCCCACTTCGAAACCCTTCCTCGACACCACTTCTCATCCATTTTATCACATCGTGCCGCACAGGAAACGCCTCGGGTTTCACCATATTTCAGTTCTCTCATATATTATCGCATGGCATATACACATTACACGGCTGTGAAGCCGATACGTCCCCTGTACTCGCCGGCTGCCGACCAGGCACGGTCTCTCCCACGTTCCGATCATCAACCAACACGTGTGCTCCCAGCACACAGAACACGAGGCGGCTGTCGACGACGCTGTAACCCGCCTCGGGCGACTCGGGGGGGGGGGGGGGGGGAGGACTGCGGCTGACTACATTTGGCATGCGGGACCCGCGACTTTGAGCGGCATATCAACTCGTCATATGCGGCCAAGTCGCGAGGTCTCCGGAAAACGGCGCCGCGTGCAAACAACATCACGTGCGACGCCCAATGGTCCATACGGCTTAACACCATTGGTAAATCGCCGAGAAATCCGTTCCTATGCGCTTATGTACACATAACACACAACGTTTCGGCAATGATATGATATCTCGGGATCGGGTTCCGGGTTGATGTTAACTCTGTTCCCTCCGGGCACATCGCATCGTGTGCTCCACTGGAACAAGCGTCGACATCTCCGGACTTCGTGCAGGACGCATCACGGTATCTCGCTCCATTCGTCACAACGCACTCAGTTTTCATCTTAACCTTATTGTGATTCGTCCACGCACAGTGCGCACACACACGCACACAGCAAACACCCACACACAAACACGCACTCATGGATAGCAGCTCACTGAGCGTGTGGCCACTGTCGGCACCATCACATGGGGTTCGACAGGGCAGTCGACTCTTGGGCCCTGGCCGGGCCGAGCCGAGCCGGGCCGAGCCGAGCCGAGCCCCGAGCCGGGCCGAGCCAGGCCGAGCCGGGCCGGGCCGAGCCGGGCCGAGCCGGGCCGAGCCGGGCCGAGCCGGGCCGAGCCGGGCCGAGCCGGGCCGAGCCGAGCCGAGCCGAGCCGAGCCGAGCCGAGAGCCTGGCCGAGCCGAGCCGAGCCGAGCCGAGCCGAGCCGAGCCGAGCCGAGCCGAGCCGAGCCGGGCCGGGCCGGGCCGGGCCGAGCCGAGCCGAGCCGAGCCGAGCCGAGCCGAGCCGAGCCGAGCCGAGCCGAGCCGAGCCGAGCCGAGCCGAGCCGAGCCGAGCCGAGCCGGGCCGGGCCGAGCCGAGCCGGGGTCGCTGCCTCGGTGGAGCGACGCTGCGCTGTCTCGGTGACCTGTGACCTAGGTCACCGCCCGGGGCAGCGGCCGGCCTGTGCCATGACAGCAGCGGAAAGCACGTGACGCCGTCGCCCACCTGTAACGAGAGCAGAGCGGGAGGTGAGATACAACGCCGGCCCAGCATCAGGACGCAAAGGAAGGGCGGTCAAGTCAGGCACACCACTATGGTTTTGCATGTATGACACGGGCGGAAGACGAACGCAATCACCTAGTGCCGCAACTGAGGTCATGGACATCGCGTACCTACACGCAGGTCGACAATGATGCCAGACGTCATGATGCCAGACGTCATGATGCCAGACGTCATGATGACCGTCAACAACAGATGACAGATACACACCATACACCAGAAGACAGCCATATACGCGTACAACGGGAGACTGGTAGGGAGACTGCAACTGGAGACACACACACACATGGCGGGAACGACACTCAGGACACACAGGTCATTATACAATGCACAGATACGCAGTGGATACGCAGGACACACAGGCCTTTATACAATACACAGATACGCAGGTCGGGGATCATACACAGGCACACGGGCGGATCCGAGGGAGGCCATCAGGGCCTTGGGCGCCATTTCAAAGAATTCTCGCCCACGCAGGTCACGTGAATGTCAAGCGTCACTCGTCACTCACACTGAACATCGCTTCAAACGACCGAGGAACACCAAAGTTCAGCCATGGGGTACCACAACGTACTCAGAGCATCGACTCGTGCGAGTCGCAGACCTTCGTGACGTCACAAGGCACTTGGTGGCGTCACAAGGCACTTCGTCCTGTGCGTGTGGCTGCGTCCCCAATGTCGCAGCGGGCGACACCGCTCAGATATTTAATTCCAGGATAACTTGGGAGTTTCAAGTTTTTAGATGACTGGGTAGTTTATGGTAGTCCAACTTTAAGTAGTTGAAGTAATATAAGGGTCGCTCAATATTGGTATGACAATTAAAGTGACTTGATCAGGCAAAACGAAAAGAAGGATGTAGGATACCTAAAAGAGCCTGATTTAAACTTCTATCGGATAAGATTCGTGCTACCTCGACTCAGGCATCACCCACCAAGGTTATCCATGTGGCCGTGGACGTGACCTGACCTGGCCACGCCCCGCCTGGCGTGCTCCGGAGCGACCAGACCCGTTCACGAGGTCATCATTCACCCGCACCTCGTGTGACACCAGTCATCAGTCACCTGTCACCCGCCATCTGCCACCCGCCACCTGTCATCCACTGTCCACCCGGTCACGTGACCTTCTGCCATCTGCCACCTGTCATCTACTGTCCACCCGGTCACGTGACCGTCTGCCATCTGCCACCTGCCATCTACTGTCCACCCGGTCACGTGACCGTATGTCATCTGCCACCTGTCATCTACTGTCCACCCGGTCACGTGACCGTCTGCCATCTGCCACCTGTCATCTACTATCCACCCAGTCACCTGTCACCTGCCATCTGTCACCTGTCATCTTCTGTCCACCCGGGCACATGTCACCCGCCACCTGTCACCTGTCATCTACTGTCCACCCGGTCACGTGGCCGCGGTCAGCGTCACAAACACGTCCGTCGTCAACTGTCGCCGCCGGGGACAGCACAACACGATCGCCGATGTACTCAGGCAGGCGAGGTGGAATTAACGCCGCTGTCCAGGCAGGAGGGGGACCTTCAGAGATGTCAACAAACTGATGGAACAGAGATACTGTCGGCTTTGATAAGCGTCAACAGTGGGGAGAGAGAGGCACGCAGGTAAAAAGAAAGGTGAAGAGAACGATACAACGAACTGGAGGAAGACAATTTGCTCGTATAGATGACAATTTGGCACGATATCTTCTCTCGGAAACCAGCCAATGTTGCATAACCAGTAACCAGCACCGCCAGAACAGTCGAGTGACGCGCGGCGCTGCTTCACGCAGGTAAGAGGCGAATGCGTGATACGTTAGGATCGTAGATCGTCTCGTGGCCGGCGGGTTTCGGCCAATAACTTCCCGTCCATCAGCTCGGCCACATGCTAATTGCTAACGCTCCAAACCCGCTCACGGCATACCCGATCATATCGCGCGGCATGCCTTATTAATTAGATGACAGGATGAGACGGACAATGCGGAAAGGCGATAGGCGGCGGGTTTTGAATAATTTGGGAGAAT
Source organism: Chirona hameri (assembly GCA_036785665.1). Taxonomy (NCBI): domain Eukaryota; kingdom Metazoa; phylum Arthropoda; class Thecostraca; order Balanomorpha; family Balanidae; genus Chirona; species Chirona hameri. The sequence goes on from JAXIVJ010001247.1 coordinate 130,705, forward strand.
TTCCAGAGGTCAACGATCAGCGGCACGCGTGGGTCAGCGGTTAGTAGTTAGCGGTCAGCGGTCAGTAGTCAGCGGTCAGCGGTCAGCGGTCAGCGGTCAGCGGTCAGCGGTCAGCGGTCAGCGGTTAGTAGTCAGCGGTTAGTAGTCAGCGGTCAGTAGTCAGCGGTCAGCGGTTAGTAGTCAGCGGTTAGTAGTCAGCGGTTAGTAGTCAGCGGTCAGTAGGCAGTGGTCAGTAGGCAGTGGTCAGTAGTCAGCGGGCAGTAGTCAGCGGTCAGTAGTCAGCGGTTAGTAGTCAGCGGTTAGTAGTCAGCGGTTAGTAGTCTTCGGTCAGTAGTCAGTGGTCAGTAGTCAGCGGTCAGTAGTCAGCGGTCAGTAGTCAGCGGTTAGTAGTCAGCGGTTAGTAGTCAGTAGTCAGCGGTCAGTAGTCATCAGTCAGCGGTGATTAGTCCGCGGGCAGCAATCGGCTGTCAGCACTCAGCAGTCAGCGATCAGCGATCAACATTCAGTGGTCGGGAATCAGTGGTCAGTCGTCAGTGGTCAGTGGTCAGAAGTCATAAGTTAGCGGTCAGCGGTAAAGCTTTCCGGCAGCGTATTTCAGCGAGGCCGTCAGGACACACAGCATCTACTGGAGAGAGCTCAGCAGGTCAGCTTTCCTGTCGCCATTGACTGGCGCGTTCGAGGGTGCTGATCCAGCTTAACTTCAGACAGGCTAAGCCTTACTTTGCAGCCCGCCTCTTACTTAGGACCAGACAGTCAATGCCAATCAGCCGCCTCTTTTCACCCATTGCTCATGGCCACATTTCGAGTCCTGCTTTTTGACCCGGGTTGCTTTCGCCATGAAAAACTTAAATCTCCCAATTGAGCAACGTTTGAGCTGGTGATGCGATTTCGCTTTTAGCCGGAGGTCACCTGCAGAATGTGACGGTGCTGACAGCAGTGATAGCAGAGACACGGTGCAATTCTGGTGGGTGGCAAGGTAGGCAGGAGAGGACAGGAGAGGAGAGGGGATAGTTACAAGGTGAAGTGGACATCGCGTCTATCATCTGTGCCAGGTTAGCGGAGATAGGTCATGCATTGATTCAGGATGGTCATTTAATGACGGTAGCTACAGCTACCGCTTTAGAAGAAGGGCTAAGTTTGACGATCCGCGCTGCGACCCGATGGTTCGTATTAACCCACGAGTCACTGGGGGTAGCCCATCTGATGAAAATTGGGAATATCTCAGAAACTAATGCAGGTATCGACGCCAAACTTTCAGTACCTTTCCGGGCATCATTGTCACACCTTTTGTGCAAAAAGAAGCAATTGCGTCAGAAAATGTTCGAGATATAGTGAATTTAGTGACGTCACTGCACACGATTTTGACATAAAAATCAGTTAAACTTTGCCAGGCTGTGCAAATGCCACGTTTGAAGCAAAATGCAATCGAAAAACGCTAAAAGGTAGACAATTGCAAGGGCTACAAACTAGCTATTTCGAAATTGGGAAATGTTGATTTTTGACCCCAAAAATGCCATTTTTTTTAATGCCCACAAAATCAATTTTTCGAATATATAAAAAAAACGGAAAATATGTCAGATAACCACATATGGGCAACTACCATACCAAATTTCAAAATGATATCTTTTTTTACTGACTTATGGCATATCAAGTATGGGTAAATCATGACGTCATATTTTGAAATTGCGTTTGTGGGCTCTTATTGACCAGATACAGACAAATAAATGCCAGCACTTTATTTCTGAGACAAACTGATAAAGAAACATGCTCTTTTCATTTAGATTTATAAATTTCAAATTTTGACCTTCAGTGACCTGAACTTGACCTGAACTTGACATTAACTTCACGTAAATGAAGTCAGGTGGTAAAATGACTATCACTATCGAATTATACGCGTAAAAGCATCTATAAAACATGTGCTGCATGACTTTCGTAGACATTTTGTGTATAGTGACCTTTTGTGACCTGACTTTGACCTTTTCCAACAGTCTCACTTTAGCTCACGTGGGATGTGTATCATACATTTGACAGCACTTTGGGTGATCATGGGCGCAATTGAAGGCTATGGATGGCAAGTATGGTCCATACACTCAAATACCTCGATTTTGACGTTTTACTTGACCGTGACCAGACATGTCACCTTAATTTGAAATTGTTAAGTGTGTGTTAGGTTTATCTCATTGAGCACTTTCGAATGCCGCCTTGCGTGTCCCGCTGCGATCATTGGTTCTGAAGATACCAGGGGGGGGGGGCTAAAAAAGCCCCCCCCCCCCCCTCCCGTGAGTCGTGTTACAGAAAATGCCCCAGTGACTGCCGTGTTAACCTACATTCTGACCTGGGCCTGCACAGCCCGCATGATACACCCCCTCCCCTCCCGGTCACCATTGATTCAGCGGCCAGCCCTCACGCCGTGCCGAGCCGTGCCGTGTCGTGCCGTGGTGGCGACGGGGCGGCCGAAGCGATCCACCGCATTGATCAAGCCGAGCACCTTCTCTCTCCGTCGAGGCGCGGTGCTGACGGGCGCGCACACACACACACATACACACCCCGGCACGAGAGCGGACCCGTCCGTCGGCCAGCCGGGACACGCCACTGGGCCGGGCGGCGCCGCGGCCCCGCACGCCGGAAAGAGCCACACCGCACCGGCCCGGCCCATGTAATATTCACGCCCGCTGGCAGGCAGGAAGGTGCGGTGAGCTGAACAGAGGCGAAATGGCAGAGGCAGGGAACCGGACGGAACACAATGGCAAGTCTGAAGTTGTGACGTTTGTATTCGCAAAGCCACAAATGCAACTTCCCTGATTCAGATGTATATGAAAGGCGGAAGCCGCATATTTGTAACAATTATGTATGTACCTACACTCTACGGGTATGTACTGAAAATATATACGGTAGCATTCATCAGTACTGCATGAAGACATTAATTAATAATACAAATAAAGAATAATAATTAATAAAGAAGACAGATTCAGGTAAATTTGACATAGGTACCAGTTCCCATTATTATTGGCAGGTACGAATCAAATCTAAACCGCATAATAGTAGCATGAACTAAATGATAAATTCAGCTTGGGAACGTTATATCGCCTTCTAACGCTGATGTTTTCTCTCATCAAAACAACTAACGATTTATTGACTGACCGGCTGCGAAAGTGCACTATTCAAGACCATACAAATGTTAACAAAGATAGCTCTCAGAGCAACAGTGGGCAGTGACGTATTTGCGTTGGCTCGGTATGATTCCGACTCACTTCCAAATATGGGTGAGTCCGGACGAGTTCCGGAGTCGTGAGTCCGGCTCAGTTTCGGACGCTGCTCGGCGGGACCGTGTGCTGCAGTGCGCCATCATTGCCGCCGTGTACCGGGACCGTGTGCTGCAGTGCGCCATCATTGCCGCGGTGTGCCGGCACACAATAGCCGGCTGAGCGGGCGGCTGTCTCGGACACAATGGACACAATGGACACTGGACAGGGCACGTGGAGAGCGGACGATGCCCCGCCCACCTCTGACCGCTGACCTCTGCCGACCGCTGACCGCTGACCAGTGACCGCTGACATCTGGCAACTGACCGCTGACCGCTGACCACTATCCACTGACCGCTGACAGCTGACCTCTGCCGACCTCTGACCGCTGACCAGTGACCAGTGACCGCTGACCTCTGGCAACTGACCGCTGCCTACAGTCGGACGACTGAGAACTAACGCTGACTGAACAGACGTCAGGCAGTGTCCGGCGTCCGCTCCAGAGACAACACTCGAAACCCAAGCAACTTCAGATTAAGCCCCACTACATTGGCATGGCCATGATGAATGTGTGTTTCAGTAATGCACTACGGCGATGAGATGGTCGTGCCATTACGTGTTTTCGTCACTGTTGACTTCGGTGGCACACGTATGGATTGGCGTGGACAGGTGTGAACTGGTATGTTCAGTGTGTGGACGATGTGGACGGATGTGTCCAGTGTTTATTGTTGAGGGTGTGGACTGTGGACGGGTGTGGACGGGTGTGGAGTGGACGGGTGTGGACGGATGTGTCCAGTGTTTATTGTTGAGGGTGTGGACTGTGGACGGGTGTGGACGGGTGTGGAGTGGACGGGTGTGGACGGATGTGTCCAGTGTTTATTGTTGAGGGTGTGGACTGTGGACGGGTGTGGACGGGTGTGGAGTGGACGGGTGTGGACGGATGTGTCCAGTGTTTATTGTTGAGGGTGTGGACTGTGGACGGGTGTGGACGGGTGTGGAGTGGACGGGTGTGGACGGATGTGTTCAGTGTTTATTGTTGAGGGTGTGGACTGTGGACGGGTGTGGACGGGTGTGGAGTGGACGGGTGTGGACGGATGTGTTCAGTGTTTATTGTTGAGGGTGCGGACTGTGGACGGGTGTGGACGGGTGTGGACGGGTGTGGAGTGGACGGGTGTGGACGGATGTGTCCAGTGTTTATTGTTGAGGGTGTGGACTGTGGACGGGTGTGGACGGGTGTGGAGTGGACGGGTGTGGACAGATGTGTTCAGTGTTTATTGTTGAGGATGTGGACTCTGGACGGGTGTGGACGGGTGTGGAGTGGACGGGTGTGGACGGAAGTGTCCAGTGTTTATTGTTGAGGGTGTGGACGGGTGTGGACGGTGGTCACACGGTGGCGGGCGGGACCGGTGGACGGATGTGCTGTCAGGACATCCCGCCCCGGCCGTACCATTGTCCGGCCGTGCTGGGCGGCACCGTTACATACCCATCGGACGACCGGCCGGGCAGGGCGGGGATGGGCGGGGCGGGCGGGCGGGGCGGGGTTGACCGGGTGGGGAGGGGAGGGGCGTGGTATCCGGTCCCGTCCCCGCTACCACGGCACGACAGCACCGGAAAATGTCGCAGCTCTCCCTCCCTCCCTAGTCAGGACCGGAACAGGTCGCAGCTCTCCCTCCCTCCCTGGACAGCACCAGGCTGAGCTACCATCATCCAGGCAGGGGCAAATGTGAACAGGTCGCAGCTCTCCCTCCCTCCCTAGACAGCACCAGGCTGATCTACCATCATCCAGGCAGGGGCAAATGTGAACAGGTCGCAGCTCTCCCTCCCTCCCTAGACAGCACCAGGCTGAGCTACCATCATCCAGGCAGGGGTAAATGTGAACAGGTCGCAGCTCTCCCTCCCTCCCTAGACAGCACCAGGTGAGCTACCATCATCCAGGCAGGGGCAAATGTGAACAGGTCGCAGCTCTCCCTCCCTCCCTAGACAGCACCAGGCTGAGCTACCATCATCCAGGCAGGGGCAAATGTGAACAGGTCGCAGCTCTCCCTCCCTCCCTAGACAGCACCAGGCTGAGCTACCATCATCCAGGCAGCGGCAAATGTGAACAGGTCGCAGCTCTCCCTCCCTCCCTCCCTGGACAGCACCAGGTGAGCTACCATCATCCAGGCAGGGGCAAATGTGAACAGGTCGCAGCTCTCCCTCCCTCCCTCCCTGGACAGCACCAGGTGAGCTACCATCATCCAGGCAGGGGCAAATGTGAACAGGTCGCAGCTCTCCCTCCCTCCCTCCCTCCCTAGACAGCACCAGGCTGAGCTACCATCATCCAGGCAGGGGCAAATGTGAACAGGTCGCAGCTCTCCCTCCCTCCCTCCCTGGACAGCACCCGGCTGAGCTACCATCATCCAGACAGGTGCAAATGTGAGCCCTTCGCGGTAAAGTTATACGGTGCTGTCACTATTTCGTGAAGTCAGCGAGGCGTGGTGGTGTAAAGAAGGCTCACAACGCAAAAAATGAGTGGCGTTTGTTGGCACCAAGCACCAGGAATACATGTCACCGTTCTCTGGAGTTATTACCGTCACCGTTTTCGGGAGTTATTACCGTAAAGGAAATAAAAATAAAAATAACCACTACTACAAATAAGTCAACAATTTCATGTACAGCATATAAAACATAAATACACAAAAAGTGTCTGTCCATGCATCAGAAGTGAAAACAGAAAGTGTATGTCCAACAATCAGTGCCCTGATCGTAATACCGGCGCCCAGCCCGCGATCCGGGTCCACCAAATACACGGGTAAAAAACACCCGTCTTATCAACTCAGTCCAGGACACGGCTGCTTTTTCGAATCCATTTTCATCGTCAGCCGCGTTGGTTGGCATCAGGGGCCTCGCCCAAACCTGTCCACACGCACGCGCACGCGCGCACGCGCGCACGCACGCACACACCACACACCACACACACACACCACACACACACCACACACACACCACACACACACCACACACACACCACACACACACACCACACACACACACCACACACACACACCACACACACACACCACACACACACACACCACACACACACACCACACACACACACACACCACACACACACACACACACACACACCACACACACACCACACACACCACCACACACACACACCACACACACACACCACACACACACACACACCACACACACACACACCACACACACACACCACACACACACACACACACCACACACACACACCACACACACACCACACACACCCACCACACACACACACCACACACACACACCACACACACACACCACACACACACACCACACACACACACACCCACACACCACCACACACACACCCACACCACACACACACCACACCACACACACACCACACACACCACCACACACACACACACCACACACACACACCCACACACACACACCACACACACACACCACACACACACACACCACACCACACACACATACACACCACACACACACACACCACACACACCCACACACACACCACACACACACAC